>BQKN01001013.1:500152-532261 GCA_022839385.1 Asparagus kiusianus
AAATGTCCGAGACAACACAAACTATCTCGGAAGTGCGAGACAGACTTTACTGTCTCAGAATGCAAGACAGTCTTGACTGTCTTGCACCAAATCTGAAGAAGGTCAAAAGAAAAAAGTTGTAGATCTCTTTGTCATCTTTCCAACGCATCTTGGATCATCTTATTCCGATATCAGACGAGGGAGTTAGAGCCAAAATACCCGAGATAGTACAAACTGTCTCGGAAGTACGAGACAGACTTCACTGTCTCGGCCATAGAGTTGGTTACAACACGTTTTTTGACGGTTTTTTGGCTTCATAACTACTTGAGATCAACCATAAACGTGGGGAGATGGTTACAAACTGAGAAGACCCACTAACCTCATAAAAAGATGATTTTAAGTAGTGGGATAGAGAGCATCCAAGGGGGCTGATTAGAGAGCATCCAGGGGGGCTGATTAGAGAGCATCTAAGGGGGCTGATCATCGAGCATATTATTGAGCAATTCAGAGCAGAGAGAGAGCAGACACAATTGTTCTTAGATTTTCCTTGAGATTCGAGCTTGGACTTGATCTTAAGAAGAACGAATATCTTACTTTGATAAGATCTTCGTTTCAAATTCTCACTTCGATAAACGAAGGAAGAATCATTAAGCCCCCTTCACGATCTGTGATTCGGTGGTCCACGAGTTAAAGCACTCCCGGCACAGATAAAGTCCCACAAAACAAGAATCGATAGACGATTTTTGTATTATTTTCTCAAGAGTTGTAACTTTCATTTTGTTGTGTAAAAGAGGTCTTATAAAATGACTATTTCTTTGAATTTGTTGTAATCGAACGAAGATATAATGAATTCCACAGCAAAACCAACTTTTAGCAAAAATAAACTGGCGACCACATTGGGAGCCAGCGGCCTCACTGCCGAGGCCGCGGTGTCACAGCCAATCAAGATCATCGTCAGTGAAGAGATCGAATATGAATTTGATCAAGCAAAATTTGAGGAGTATTTGTCATCATCATCCTCAAAATCTTCCTTATCTTGCAAGTGCAGGAAGATTTCCTCTTCCAAGAAAGTTTTCAAGTCTGTAATGCCAATGAAGTCCGCAGGTGAAGGTACTTACACAATTGCTGCTAAGGAATCTGCCTGCGATATCCCAAGGACACTTTTAGGGGTAAGAGGATGTAGATAACCTTAGTGTTCAACTTGTGATATTAATAATCAATTCTAGGTAATTTCTGTTGCAGAATCTTTTTTCTGTATGTACAGTTCTAAGGCATCCAACTATATATTACCTAATCTAAGGTGTTATGAGGTAGAGGAGTGGTATGAGCTTCTGGATGGTAGCTTCATCATTACCTTTTTATTCATTTTTGTGAGTTCTAAATTATAACACTCAACCTTCACTATAACTCCAGATATTTGGTATAGTGGTAGAGACCCTTAACATGTTATCAGAACAATTCGGGGACCTCTCATGACATATTAGAGTATAAAATTATGACCCTCAACTCTGGTGGCAACTTTGGAGTTTTAGTGTGGTGGAACTATAGAAGGGACCTTTGACACTTTTGTTCTTTTAAGAAATGTGATGTTTTATTTCTTTAATCACTTTGTTCCACTTCAAATCAAGCTTAATATTTTGAACTTTTGCAGTAGGCGCTGAAAACCATAATTTTCCTAGCAATTTCCGCCTTATGCAGCTTCGCAGATCTGCTTGTTTCTGGCATGATCAAACAGTACGCAATGGAAGTTTCTTATTGTTTAAGAGTTGCGATGCAAACGTTTTTTTCATTTTATCTCGTCAGTTTAGAGTTATGTCCAACATCCATCACAAGCCTTTTTGTCACTGATATTTGGCTCAAAGATGTGAAAAGGCTTCATGCATGAGCTTTTTATTTAATACTTCTATATTTTTATCATATATATACACATATTTTTCTGGACATTTTATTCTAACCTAACTTATTATTATCTTATCACATCTCTGAGCCAAATATCAGTGACAAAATGGTTCATGATGGATATGAGCTTTTTGTTTAACAAATTTATATTGTTATTATATACTAGGTTTTATGCACGTGCAATGCACGTGATTAAATACTATGATTAAGTATTTTTAATTTATTTCCTTACTAAAATTTATTTCTCAGTTCCACTTTGATTATTTTTGCTCACTTATGTCTTAAACTTTAGTATTGTGATTATTTATTTTATTTAATGTTTGTTTGAATGGGCTACACAAAATTTAAAATTTTCACGTTAATAATTGAATTGACTGTTGTGCGCAGCCGAAATTTCGGTAGCACCTCCGGTGCGCAAGGTGCACAACAAGAGATTAGATCACAACGAAATTCTCATTTCTCAAAGGAAACAAGAACCAAAAATCTAGATATTTCATCAAAGTGAGATATATGCTCTTCCTCTCATCAGTTCTAAGACTGAAATATCGAGGGAACTTATAAGCTATTACAAATCACGACAATAACATAAATTTTACATGGTTCGGTAAATTGCCTACGTCCACGGGGCAAGGAGGGGGAGATCTACTATTAGAGTGAGAGATACAACTAGGTTTACAATCTCACAACCTAAACCCTCTCACAAACTCTCAGATCCCTCACACAAATATTCTCTCAAAGGGGGATGCACAAACAAAGAACAGCTGCAAAAAAAACCCAAAGAATAGCAGCACAAAAGGCTCTGCACGCCGCTGTCAAAACTCCCTTTCACGCGCTCTCTGCACCTGTTTTTTTTTTTTTTTTTGCAGCCGCAAACGAAAAACCTCCTACTCATGCGATTTTTCTCCAAAGCCGCACACCTCTGCCCATTTTTCACGAAACCCTAGACAAAAGGGTTTTATACTTGACTTTCGGGTGGGTTTCTTTGATGTTCACGTGGTAACATGGGTGGGCGTGGGCCCCATGTGATCACGTGCTTCATAATTCTCCACCTCGGTAAAATTTTCCCAAAATTAAGTCGACACCAAAGCAACCAAATGTCCTACTCATTCGATAACAAGTCGGGTATCAACTAATCCAAACCGGTTGCATCGTAAAGACTGCCTACGTATCCTCTTGCTCAAGGAATCAAGCCTTACGTAGTTGACCCAAATTGCCTCCAAAGGCCTCAACACCGAAGAATGTTCAAAAGCTCCAAACAATGACCAACTTCACTCCTGAAACAACTTTGGTCAACATATCCACAGGGTTGTCCTTCGTGTGGACCTTCTCCAATATGACGTCTCCTTCATCCAAAACGTCACGAACAAAGTAGAATCTGACATCGATGTGCTTCGTGCGCGCATGATAAACCTGGTTCTTCGCCAAATAGATAGCTGACATGCTATCACAATACACCCGAAGGGTCTTCTGTGCAATCCCCAAGTTCTCCAATAATCCCTGTAACCACAAAGCCTCCTTCACAGCTTCAGTCAACGCCATATACTCTGCCTCCGTAGTGGAGAGAGCTACTGTAGACTGAAGTGTGCATCTCCAACATACCGGTGCTCCTGCTAGTGTAAACACATATCCGCTAGTAGACCAGCGCTTGTCCAGATCCCCCGCATAATCAGAATCCACATAACCAATACAATCCTGCCCGTTCTTCTCATTCTTCTGAAATACCAAACCAACATCCACGGTACCTTTAATATACCGTAGAATTCACTTCACGGCCTCCCAATGACCCTTCCCGGGGTCGTGCATGTACCTAGATACCATGCTCATGGCCTGTGACAAATCTGCCCTTGTACACACCATCATATACATCAAGCTACCCACAGCATTGGCATATGGAATTTTGGATATGTATTCACGATCCTCAACTGAAACAGGTGACATCTTAGCTGATAGCTTAAAGTGGGGAGCTACTGGAGTACTCACCGTCTTGGCATTGCCATCATAACTAAATTTCTTCAGCATCTTCTGCAAGTAACTCCTCTGTGTAAACTTCAACCTCCCCTTCACCCTGTCTCTCTCGATCTTCATACCCAATATCTTCTTTGCTTCTCCAAGATCCTTCATCTCAAATTCGGATGACAGCTCCTTTTTCAACTTTCTAATAGCTGAAGTATTCCTGGAAGCTATGAGCATATCGTCAACATATAACAGCAAATAGATATACTCACCATTCTGTAGCTTGTGCATGTAAACACACGGGTCATATGGGCTCCTCGTGTACCCTCGGCCAATCATAAAGCCGTCGAATCTCTTGTGCCATTGTCACGGCGATTGCTTCAATCCGTAAAGAGACTTCTTCAGCTTGCATACTAATTCTTCCTTTCTTGCAGCTTTGAACCCCATAGGTTGTGTCATGTAGATCTCCTCTTCTAAATCTCCATGTAGAAAGGCTGTTTTCACATCCATCTGGACCAAATCCAAATCCAGCTGTACCACCAATGCTAATAAAATACGAATCGACGAATGCTTCACAACAGGTGAATATACCTCGTTGTAATCAACGCCCTCTAGCTGTGCATATCCCTTGGCAACCAATCTTGCTTTGAATCTAATTTCCCCAATAGAAGATCCCTCTTTCTTTGCATACACCCACTTGCATCCAATAGCCTTCTTGTCCTTTGGTAGCTTTGCAAGTTCCCAAGTGTCGTTCTTATGAAGAGACTGCATCTCTTCCTCCATGGCTTCCCTCCACCTATTCGAATCAGAGCTTGACTCTGCTTCCTTGAATGTAAAAGGAACCAAGTCATCAACGACTTTTGCTGATAAAGCAAATGTAACCATGACATCGTCATATCTAGCTGGCCAACGAATGTTTCTTTTTGGTCTATTAGCTGCAATGGACTCCTGAACATGACCCTGTTCCTGAGTCCCAACATCCACTGTATCCTCTAAATACCCGGCTGTCATCCCATCTCCTCCCAGTGTTACCTCTGTAGGAGCCTCGATGGATACAATGCTCTCTGGAGTGAGTGGAGTCACATCATCCTCCACCTGATGTGATATCTCCTGAATCTGGTCTTCCTCCACCTGCTGAGGAACTTGAGGCTTCATCATATACTCCTCGTCAAATGTAACATTCCTGCTAATAACTATCTTCTTGTCCTGTGGATCCCATAACTTGAAGCCTTTAACTCCATCTCTAAATCCCACAAAGACTGCTTTCCTCGCCCTCGGATTCAATTTACCATCATTGACATGGTAATAAGCTGGACACCTAAATATCCGAAGCGACTCATAGTCACTAGCTACCGAACCAGACCAACGCTCCAACGGAGTCTTCCCCTGTATCGTAGTGCACGACAACCTATTCACGAGATGGCTCGCATAAACCAATGCTTCAGCCTAAAAAGATGTAGGCAATCCACTCTGCGTCATCATACATCGCACCTTCTCCAGCAAGGTACGGTTCAATCTCTCTGCCACTCCGTTCTGTTGCGGTATCTCTTTAACTGTGAAGTATCGCCTAATGCCGTGATCCCGGCAAAACTACAGAAACGGATCACTCTTATACTCTCCAGCGTTATCTGAACGTAGAGTCTTCATCTTTCTACCTGTCTGCAGCTCCACTTTCTTTTTCCACTCCACAAAAATATCCAGGACCTGATGTTTATGCTTCATCGGGTATACCCAATTCCTCCTGGAATAGTCATCAATGAAAGTGACAAAATAGTTGGCTCCACCAAGTGATGTGTGCTTGGAAGGGCCCCAAACATCTGTGTGAATGTAGTCCAATATACCTTGGGTATTGTGAATAGCGGTGCCGAATTTTACTTTTGTCTTCTTCCTAAGTATGCAATTTTCACACAGTTCCATCTTACAGGTCTTCACACCCTTTAATAGCCCCTGCTTCGGCAATACCTGCAGGGACTTATCACCAGTGTGTCCCAATCTCATATGCCATAAGCTGGTAGCATCTTCCTCTATGGTAATCGAAGCTGCCAGACCCCCTGTTACTGTCTTGCCCTTCAAGTAGTAAATGTTATTTTCCCTGACATCTCGTATCACCACCATGGACCCCTTTGTGACCTTCGGAGTCGCATTCTCTAAGATCACCTTATAACCAGCTGCCTCCAAAGTTCCAAGCGAAATGATATTCTTCGTCAATTGAGGAACGAATCTCACTTCCTTCAGCTCCCGAGTCACCCTGTCACACATCCGGATCCGTACTGTACCAATACCACCAATAGGACATACATGATCATTACCCATGAGCACTATATCCCCTCTTTCCAACTCCTCAAAGCTAGAGAACCAATCCCTCCTAGGGCAAATATGGTATGTAGCACCAGAATCCATCATCCACTCTGTAGAGTCAGCATAACAAACTGACGGTAATGCAGAGCAAGAATAGCCTGAAGAATCCGTATCTGAATTGTCATCACTAGCCTTGACAACATTCACTTCCGAAGCTTGTACAGCTTTCCCTTAATTCTTTCCAGCTTTATCTTTCAACTTTGGGCAGTCGTTCTTCCAATATCCTTCTTCTTTGCAAAATCGACATTGATTCCTACCAATATTTCTATGACCACCTCTTGACTTTGATCTTGAGCGATCACTTGGACGACGGTCTGGACCACGGCCTCGAACTGCTAATGTATCTCTCGATGCCTTCTCGGAGGGTTTGCCATCACTCTTCCTCAACTCATAATTCACTAAAGCTAAGGTCACCTCCTTGTAGCTAACCGTAGTTCTTCCATTTATCATAGTGAGAACAAATATACCAAAATCATCCTCCGGTAACGAACACAATAGTAGCATCGCCTTGTCTTCATCCTCAATCATGATATCTACATTTGCTATATCCGAAATTAGCTTCGTAAAGTTGTTAACATGCTCCCAAATGGAAACTCCCCTCTTCATCTTGAATTGGTAAAACCTCTTCTTCAAGTGAAGCCGATTCTCAATGTTCTTCGTCAGATACTTCTCATTGAGTGTTTCCTACATTCTCTTCGCCGACGTCTCGTTCATTACGTCATAAATAAGATCCAGCATCAAGCATAACCGAATAACTCCACAAGCCCTACTATTCATCTTCTTCCAAATCTTGTCCTCCATATCAGCGGGTTTCTCTTGTAACTCAAGAGTCTCCTCCAAATTCTGTGCATCCAAGGCGTCCATTACCTGACACCTCCACAATCTGAAATTAATCTTGTCGCCAAACTTCGGAACATCAATCTTCATGTTATTGATGCTCAGACTCTGTATCGCCTTCGAAAGAGACGATCCCGATATGCTTGTTTCTCTTATGTTGTCGATCTAATCCTTCAAATAGGAATCCTTCAGTGAATCCTTCGAACAAGCTCCCAAATCCAACCCGGAGCTCTGATACCACTTGTTGTGCGCAGCGAAAATTTAGGTAGCACCTTCGGTGCGCAAGGTGCACAATAAGAGATTAGATCACAACGAAATTCTCGTTTCTCAAAGGAAACAAGAACCAAAAGCCAGATATTTTATCAAAGTAAGATATCTGCTCTTCCTCTCATCAGTTCTAAGACTAAAATATCGAGGGAACCTACAAGCTATTACAAATCACGACAAGAACATAAATTTTAAGTGGTTCAGCAAATTGCCTACGTCCACGGGGCAAGGAGAGGAAGATCTACTATTAGATGGAGAGATACAACTAGGGTTTACAATCTCACAACCTAAACCCTCTCACAAACTCTCAGATCCCTCACACAAATATTCTCTCAAAGCGGGATGCACAAACAAAGAACAGCTGCAAAAAAAACCCCAAATAATAGCATCACAAAAGGCATTGCACGCCGCTGTCAAAACTCCCTTTCACGCGCTCTTTATACCTGTTTTTTTTTCTTTTTTTTTGTGCAGCCGCAAACGAAAAACCTCCTGCTCACGTGATTTTTCTCTAAAGCCGCACACCTCTGCCTATTTTTCACGAAACCCTAGACAAAAGTGTTTTATACTTGACTTTCGGGTGGGCTTCTTTGATGTTCACGCGGTAACATGGGTGGGCGTGGACCCCATGTGATCACGTGCTTCACATTGATAATAAATAAATATAATCTAAACCTAATTTGAATTTGCATGTTATTTGGATCGACATGAAACTAAGATTGACTTCAGAAGATATGATGTTGTAAAAGTGGAAAACACTGGAAGAAATAGCGTTAGAAAAGAAGGATGAATAATTAAAGCCAATAAGATGAGATGATTAATTATAAGTGGGCTAGAATGAAACTAAAAAATATATAAATTTTGTTGTTAATCATTGATAGACTACAGAAAAAATCATAAAATAAAGATTAATACTAACTCTAATACACTTTTATATAATAAAAACATCCACATAACCATATAAAAATATTAAAAGAGTTCATAAAAATCTCTTCTAAAGATTCCTGATTTTCCTCAAAAAATTAAGCTATTCTATAAAATATTCAATAATTTAAATTTTTGTTGTATTTATAAAAGAGACTTGATGGAGATGCTTTGGTTTTAGCAGCTTTTTCTAATTAATCCTGCATATTAGCTTTAAAGTGTAATATTTTTTCTTTATCGTGTTATATGGATGTTTGTTTGGTTTACTTATTATTCTCTTATTTCTTCAATGAGTTGTATCTTTGGATTGATATATATTATTAACATAATTTACGATGACATACATATCTTTCCTATAAATTTGAGACAGATATAAGGTAAATTTTATGTTTAGTGGTCTTTAATAAGAATTTTAGTTGTAAAATATGATACCTTCATATTTAAAAATCTTGAAATCTGACAGTACTATTACATGCTTATCTTTGATTGTGTCCCTAAAAATTGATCATTCGTTGGTAGTCATATTCCCAAATAAGGTTACTTGCAGAGTCATGCCACTATATAGAAAAAAGAAGAAAATATCAATTTTAACTTTTTTTACTTACGCTATGGTAACTAAATATCATGTGCATACATTTTATGAATTATAGTGATTTTCCTCATCATATCTAGCTTATTATATCTTACAATATAAATGATCAATGGCTTCACTTTAGTTTCTATTGCAAGATTATTTATATGTAAATTTATATTAAGTTTATGATTCCTTTAGTATTTCAAGAATAAATTATGAAAATTTATAAATACTTACTAATTTTTCTTATATCTTTCATGAAGAATGCTTTTTTAATTAGGACAAAATTATTCAATATGTTCTTCAGGGGGAACTCGGTCAGTGCTTCTTTGTCAAATTTGTCTTTTATCAATGTCAATTCAGGTGATTCATGAATGTTTCCGAATTTTGAGTTTATTTCTTTCACTTCTCCATTTGAAATGAAAACAACTTAGTTCTTTTAAATGATATCTCCAAACTTTCTGATAGTTTCTCCATACATAACTCCTTATATTTTTTACCCTATAAATTTTATCAACATTAGAGATAAATGTTTATACATTATAATCAGTTAATGCTAACATATTATATTATAGCATTTTATTAATTTGTCTTCTATCAATGAATGTTATTATTAAAATTATATGCATTTCATTGAATTTATACAGTAATGTTAATTTTAATCTATCATATACTTTTAACTTCTTATTCCTTATTTGGATAGTTTTAATCTACGATAATTGCTATTTTTTACCGGCATCAACTTAGACTACTTTTAGATGTTGAAAAGAGATGATAAATTTTAAATTGAAAGTTAAATTTATATATCGTAATGTTATAATATCAAATATTTCCTCTTTTCTTTGCCAAATTTTAGCCTTTTGTGATTTTAAACTTTTGAGGGTGTGTTTTGTAATTTTTAAACTTTGATAGTATTTTATAAAAAATTTAAATTATAAGTTGGTTGCTTATAATTAATGTTTCAAGTGTTGGTGGTAAGTTTTCAAATGTTAGAATATTTCTTGTAACTGTGAAAATTTGAAGGTATTTTTACAATTACTAAAATTTTGGGTTATTTTTTAAAAAATTTAAATTTTTAATGATCTACTGATAATTTCTAAATTTTATGTGTACCTGTTATAAGGTTTGAAATTCAGGATTTTTTGTAATTTTTACTTTTGAGTGAGTTTTTGTAATTTTTATAACTTTGAGGTTATTTTTTATAAATTTTAATTTTTAAGTGCTTAGTGTAATCCATGGAATCCATCTATGTTGTTGCAAAGTTTTGAAATCTCTGAATTTTAGGGTGTTTTTTTGTAATTTAAACTTTTGAGGTTGTTTCTGTAATTTCTAAAATGTTGAGGGTGTTAATTTTAAATTTTAAATTTTTAGATTTCATATTTGTTTTTAAGTTTTAATAAGTCAATGTGTTTTGTGTACTTTTAAACTTTTAAGGCTATTATATGCAATTTTTAAAACTTTTGGGTTTTTTTATAATACTTCATGTATTATAATATGTTATACATGTATAATTTCTTTATCTTATTTTTTCTAAATTGTTGAGTTATAGTTAGTTAATATGGAGTTAATATAAGTTATAATTAGCATTTGGATAGATTAAGATTTAAATAAAATATTTAAAATAAATTTTTAAAATTGTTGAGCTATAGATAGTTTACGTGAAATTAGATAAGATATGAAAAATTTAAAAAGATTAAGATTTAAATAAACTATCTAAAATAGTGAAGGGTAATATTGACCATAAAAAGTTTTTCCTGAACTCGTGCTTTTAAAATGAGTATGATATGATATGATATGATATGATATGATACACGTATTTTTTCTAGAAATTTTATTCTAACTTAACTTATTATTATCTTATCTCATCTAACAGCACCGAATGAGCACGCTCAGGTTCACGGGACCTTTTCTAAGCAGCACTTTGCCACCATTCGTGGAACCAAGTGAGTCAAATTACCATCGTTTGAAATATTTCCTCAGTAATCTTGCTTATGCCTAATAACAATTTACTTCTATTATACAACTAATTTTATTCGTGGATAGTACATCATACAGATTGAATTTATTTTCAACTCAGTTCAGATATATTTGATGAAGAGAACTGACCTCGATTCGGTGACCTTCCCTGAAGATTGAAGCGCCTGTGGATTGTGGAGAGGCGAGGAGGCGAAGCGAGGGAGCTCAGGCGAGGGAGCTCGCATGTCGCCACGAGGGCGCCTGTTGAGAGCGTGGACCTCCTTGATGAAGGAGATCGAGTTCGCCTTCATGATGGCTTCGTGGTGGAAGCCAACTGGAGCGCACGATTGCCCTAGGGTTTCCCTATAAAAGGGAAACCTATTCACGAGAGCGGAGAAAAAGGATCAGTGCTTCGGGTCTCTTCCAGCGGCGGTGTTTTATTTCCCTCTACGATTTTGAGCTTCAATTTGGGGGCATTAAAGAGGGGTCTGAAATTAAATGGGGAGTAATTAAGAGAGAGGTTTGAGGAGATATTGAGCAGTGTTTTAAGTTTAAAACATTATTGTTGTTTTGAGAGATCTCAAGTTTGATACCAACTGTGACGCCCCTAGATTCACACAAGACTGTAGTCCGAGGTGAAACCAGGAATATCAAACCTGTCATGTACCACACCGTACAATAACATGTTTTACCATCACAATTACTATCTCTCTAGTAGAGTCGCCAACAGGTGTAGGTGCAAAAGCAAGTAAAAGATAATACAAGAGATATATGATGAAATGATAGAGATAAGAATGATATTTCATCATCCAACATACAGAAATATAAAGTAAATCTCTGAAATAACTAGTCTGAAGATTCAACAAGTCTCAAATACAGAATATCTGATAAAAGAAAATAAGGCACATAACCTTTACAACTTCTAGAACAAAACTCTCATTAAAATTTAGCATCAGATAATCGAGGCAACTCCTCGTACACACAAAAGTATACAACAAAACTCAAACATGCACAAACAGTGGGGCGGTCGACCGCATTCTTTGTAAATTTATAATTTCTTGTGATTAAATAAGAAATTATTTGTATTGCTCCTGTGGATGTAGGCAAGTTTGCCGAACCACATAAATTTGTTGTCTTGTATTTGTGGTACTTGTTTTGGTTGCTATTTGTTCTCTAATCTCGTTTGTGGTTGCGTGTTCCCCAGGTTCCGCTACGCACAACAAGTGGTATTAGAGCTCCGAGTTTGGCTTAGGGTTCGGTTTGGAGAAGAAAGTTAGGGCTTGGATTCTCGTTTGAAGAGATTGGATTGTCAAGATGACCGAAGCTAGTACATCGGGATCGTCTCTGTCAAAGGCGGTACAAGGGTTGAGCATTAATAATGCAAAACTTGATGTTCAAAAATTTAATGGTAAGATAAATTTTGGTTTGTAGAGCTGTCAAGTGATGGATGCATTAGATGCCCAAAATTTAGAGGAGATTCTTGAATTACAAGAGAAACTCGAGGATATAGAGGATAAGTTTTGGAAGAAAATGAATAGTATAGCATGTAGGGTTATTCGATTATGTTTGACGCCGGACTTGATTTATGATGTGATGAATGAAACATCGGCGAAGCGATTGTGAGAAACACTCAATGAGAAGTATTTGACGAAGAGCATTAAGAATCAGCTTCATTTGAAGAAAATGTTTTACCAATTCAAAATGAAGAAGGGGGTTTTCATTAGAGAACATGTCAATAACTTCATAAAATTGCTATCGGATATGGCCAATGTGGATATCATGGCAGAGGATGAAGATAAGGCGATGTTGTTGCTATGTTCATTGCCAAAGGATGATTTTGGTACCTTTGTCCTTACGATGATCAATGGTAGAATCATTGTCAGCTATAAGGAGGTGACCTCAGCATTGGTGAATTATGAGTTGAGAAAGAGAGATAGTGAACCCTCCGAGAAGGCATCGGGAGATGCATTGGCATTAAGAGGTCATAGTCCAAACCTCCGTCTGTTTAATCGCTCAAAGTCAAATCATAGAGGTGGCCATAAAAGTGTTGGTAGGAATCAATGTGTTTTTTTGCAAAGAAGATGGACATTAGAAGAATGAATGCCCAAAGTTGAGAGATAGAGCCGAGAAGAATAAGGGGAAAGTCGGACAGACTTCAGAGGTGAATGTTTCTAAAGTTAGTGGTGACAATTCTGATTCTGATTCTTCAGGCTACTCATGCCTAACATTACCGTTAGTTTGTTATGCAGACTCTACGGAGTGGATGTTAAATTCGGATGCTACATATCATATTTGCCCTAAGAAGGATTGGTTCTCCAGCTTTGAGGAGTTAGAAAGGGGGATGTCGTGTTAATGGGAAATGATCATGTATGCCCTATTGATGGTATTGGAACAATTTGAATCAGAATGTGTGACGGGGTGACTAGGGAGTTGAAGAAAGTGAGATTCGTTCTGCAGTTGACAAAGAATATCATTTCACTTGGAACTTTGAAGATAGAAGGTTATCGGGTAATCTTGGAGAATGCAACTCTGAAGGTCACGAAGGGGTCCATGGTGGTGAGGAGAGGTGTCAGGGAAAACAACATATACTATTTGAAGAGCAAGACAGTTACAGGGGGTTTGGCAGCTTCTATTACCATAGAGGAAGATACTACCAGCTTATGGCATATAAGATTGGGACACACTCGTGATAAGTCCCTACAAATATTAGCGAAACATGGGCTATTAAAGAGTGCAAAGACCTACAAGATGGAGTTGTGTGAACATTACATACTTAGGAAGAAGACGAAAGTGAAATTTGGCACCGCAATTTAAACACCCAAGGTATATTGGATTATATTCACACAGATATTTTGGGTCCTTCCAAGCACAAATCACTTGGTGGGGCTAATTATTTTGTCACTTTTATTGATGATTATTCTAAGAGGAATTGGGTATATACCATGAAGTATAAACATGAGGTCCTGGATATATTTGTGGAATAAAAAAGAAAGTGGAGCTGCAAACAGGTAGAAAGGCGAAAGTACTCCGTTCTGATAATGGTGGTGAGTACAATAGTGATTCATTTTTGCAGTCTTATCAGGATCACGGCATTAGGCGTCATTTCACGGTTAGGGAGACACCGCAACAAAACATGGTGGCTGAGAGATTGAACCGTACCTTGCTGGAGAAGGTGCGATATATGTTCTCACAGAGTGGATTAGCAAGATCTTTATAGGCCGAAGCTTTGGTTTATGCGAGTCATCTCGTGAACAGGTTGCCATGCACTACGATGCATGGAAAGACTCCTATGGAAAAATGGTCTAGTTCAGTGGCTAGTGATTATGAGTTGCTTCGGATATTTGGGTGTCCAGCTTACTATCATGTGAATGATGGGAAATTAAATCCGAGAGCTAGAAAATCAGTCTTCGTGGGCTTTAGAGGAGTTAAAGGCTTCAAGTTATGGGATCCAGAAGATAAGAAGATAATCATTAGCAGAGACGTCACTTTTGATGAGACTCGTATAATGAGGCCTCAGATCCCTCAGCAGGTGGAGGAAGGTCAGCCTAGTAGGATATCACAACAGATGGAGAATGATGTGACTCCACAGATTCCAGATAGCAGTGTAGCCATTGAGGCTCCTATAGAGGTGACATTAGGAGGAGATGATTTGACAGATGGGCAGATACTGGATACAGTGGATATCAGGACTCAGGAACAGGGTCATGTTCGGGAGTCTATTGTAGCTAATCGACCAAGAAGGGTTATTCGTCGGCCAGCTAGATATGATGACGTGATGGTTGCATATGTTTTATCAGCTGAGGTCGTTAATGACTTAGTTCCTTCTATATATAAGGAAGCAAAGTCAAGCTCTGATTCAATTAGGTGGAGGGAAGCTATGGAGGAAGAGATGCACTCTCTTCAGAAGAACGACACTTGGGAATTTGCCAAGCTACAGAAGGGTAAGAAGGCTATTGGATTCAAGTGGATGTGTGCAAAGAAAGAAGGATCTTCTGATGGGGATATTCGATACAAAGCCAAATTGGTTGTCAAAGGGTATGCCCAACTTGAAAGCATAGATTATAATGAAGTATTCTCACCGGTGGTAAAACATTCATCGATAAGGATACTATTAGCATTGGTAGCACAGCTAGATTTGGATTTGGTCCAGATGGATGTGAAAAGAGTCTTTCTACATTGAGATTTAGTAGATGAGATCTATATGTCATAACCGATGAGTTTTAGAACTGCAGGAAAAGATGATTTGGTGTGCAAATTGAAGAAATCTCTTTATGGATTGAAGCAATCACTATGATAATGGTACAAGAGATTTGACAGTTTTATGATTGACCAAGGGTACACGAGGAGCCCATATGACCCATGTGTGTACATGTATAAGCTATAGAATGGTGAGCATATTTATTTGTTGTTATATGTTGATGATATGCTCATTGCTTCTAGGAATTCTTCAGCTATTAGGAAGTTAAAAAAGGAATTTTCATCCGAATTTGAGATGAAGAACCTTGGAGAAGCAAAGAAGATATTGGGTATGGAAATTGAGAGAGACAGGGTGAAAGGGAGGTTGAAATTGACACAGAGGATCTACATGCAAAAGATGCTGAAGAAATTTAGTTTTGATGGTAATGCCAAGGCGGTGTGTACTCCATTAGCTTCCCACTTTAAGCTATCAGCTAATATGTCACCTGTTTCAGTTAAGAACCTTAAATACGTGTCCAAAGTTCCATATCCTAATACTGTGGGTAGCTTGATGTATGCAATGGTGTGTACAATGCCAAATTTGTTACAGGCCGTGAGCATGGTGTCTAGGTACATACATGACTCTGGGAATGGTCATTGGGAGGTCGTAAAGTGGATTCTACGGTATATCAAAGATACCGTGGATGTTGGTTTGGTGTTTGAGAAGAATGAGAAGAATGGGAAGGACTGTATTAGTTATGTTGATTCTGATTATGTGGGGGATCTTGACAAGCGTCGGGTACAACTGGATATGTGTTTACACTAGCAGGAGCAATGGTGTGTTGGAGATGTACACTTCAGTCTATAGTGGCTCTCTCTACTACAGAGGTGTAGGCTGTCTAAAAATCATAATAGATAGTTGATCTCCCATCAAACATTGATGATGGAAGTTATAATCTGACGACTTCCAGAAGGCTACAATTTAAGGACTTTCACGTAGAATGTTACAATTTGACGACCTTCACAACAACTAATGAAAGCCCTAATTCAACAGCTTTCACAATCAACATCGGGAGTTACAATCTGACGACTCTCATATTTTCAAGGAGCCAATACGAAGGTTATAAGGTGACGATCTTTGCAACGCTCTAGCGAAAGAGACTACAAATTGACAGTCTCTTCATATTAAAATGCAGATATCTCTCAAACCGGAAGGAATTTGGCGAAACGGAGGAAGCAAACCAAACTCTATAAGGTTGGTTTGGTCGGCTCCGTCTCGTCGAGATAGCTGATTTTCATATATAATTCATCCAATTCCGACTTACGGTTTGAAAGTTATGACATGTTCTTCGCAGCAAGTTATGTTCTGAAGTCTGTCTCCAAGACTGGACTTTGTCAGAACATTGGACTTAGCCTGAAGCTCGCCAAGCCCGCCAGAGGCTCACCTCTGCATCAAAGATTCAAAAAACACAGAGGTCATGCTCGCGTTCCAAACTCAAAACGCACGCAGACTGTGCGTTCTTCAGAAAACACTCAATCCTGCGTCTCAAACTCAAGACGCAGAGTTGAGAGTTAGCATACAAGCCAATTGTGCGTCTCTAATGTCCAGAACACATGCGGCCTATGCGTTTCAACTCCCAGTGAGCGCCCAACTCTGCGTCTCATCTCTAAGACGCAGAGTTAAGGTCCAAAACGCATGCGGCCTGTGCGTTGCAACTCCCAGCGAGCGCCCAACTCTGCGTCTCATCTCTAAGACGCAGAGTTAAGGTCCGAAACGCAAGCGGCCTGTGCGTTTCAACTCCCAGCGAGTGCCCAACTCTGCATCTCATCTCTAAGACGCAGAGTTAAGGTCCAGAACGCCAATTTAGGCATTTGACTTGTTCAAACACAAGTTGAACGGCCTAACAACCGTTTTTCCCCCATGATTTGAGGGATTTCCGCCCCACTTAGGAGCGGATTAAGGGGGCAGTTACCACCCTTAATCCCCTATAAATGCGAGAAACTCAATTGAGTTGGAGGATCGGATTTTTCTCATCGACGAAGGGAGATTCGGTCAAGAGGCTGGCATTGGAGGATTGGAGACTTGGCAGCAAAGAAGATCCTCTCTTTGGCTGACTTTTTGTGGATCCTTGATCAGGCATCTTGGAGCTTTCTGCAGCAACAAAGTCCTTGGAGCTTGAATACTTGGCTTATTAACCGACTTTTTGGTTCAAATCAACTCTTTCACAGAGTTCCAAAACTCGCACTGAGTTCATAAACTCGTAAAGAGTTAATTTCAAACTTGCTCTGCAAGTTCTTCTAAACTCGGTCAAAGTTTCAAACTGGCCACGCAAGTTCTCCATAACGTCAAATCGTGAGGAGAAGACCACGTTCTAGTGAATCAAGACGTTCGAATCGTCAACGAAAAGCAAACTCGACGCGAGCATTCGAGGGAGGCATCTCATCGCCACCGTGAAGAACCCAGTTTTAAACAAAGGAGTGAATCAAATTCATTATCTTCTCTTTTGTAATCGGAATCCAAATTGTAATCGATTTTGAGAGAATACAAATCAATTTTTCTTTCATTTCTTTTGCTGCAAATTTTTCACAAACAAAAGATGGCGACTCCGCTGGGGACTAGCTTCTCTGACGAAGAGGTGGTGGCGCAATCCGATGTCATGCTCATTGGAACGACTGTTGAAACTCTGATCATCGAGTTTGATCAAGCCATGTTTGTGGTGGCCCTCTCCTCTGGATCCCTTAGCCCTAAGGCTATGCGCAAGATCCATAAAGTTTCTAAGGAGACTAAAGCTTCAGTTGTAGCCGACTCATCTAAAGACTATCTCCCCTGGGGGTTGCACTGTTCATACAGTCCCCTCTCTAAAGGAGAAGACTTAGCTTTGGCACAATTCCCAAAAAGCTGACCCTCCAATCAACGCGAGCTCCACGTTTGTGAATCTCAACACGAGCTCTACATAAGCCAAGCTAAACGCAGCCGTCAGGGGTGCGTTTCCCAAATGAAACGCAGCCTTCAGAGGTGTGTTTCAACATCAAAACGCAGACATCAAAACTGCGTTGATCTGGCAGAACGCAACTCTCAAGAGTGCGTCCCAGAATCAAAACGCAGCCTTCAGGGCCGCGTTTCACAAACTAAACGCAACTCCCAGGAGTGCGTTTCAGAACCAAAACGCAACTCTCAGGAGTGCGTTCAAGATCCAAAACGCAGACTTACAAACTGCGTTAACCAACAAAAACACAACCGGCAAAGGTGCATTTTATCAACAAAACGCAGACTTCGGGCTAGCGTTAGTAAAACAGAACACGACCCTCGTGTTTTTTCTTCAGAACACGATGCGATTCGTCGTGTTCAAAAAGATCAACGTGGATTCAAGATCCATGTTCACCAGGAGCCAGTCATGTCCAATGATAGACTGGGGGTTCCAATTCAAACCTCACAATCAGTGAGTAATTCTCGAGTCTTTACAATAGACTTGAGAGAGTTCATATCGAGAGAAAGACTAATGTAACAAGTCATTCGTTCATTCCAATATGAACGACTGATTCCTACGGTCCTCTCGGGATGTCAATGCTGCTCATATGCGGCCAAACTGTTAGTGTTCGACCAATTAACGAACGTTGCCTTGCCCAACCAACGACGACATTCACACAAGAAGAAAACTTCAGAGGATGAATACCTTGAAGTTACTTCCAACATGATCGACAGAGGGAGATCATCAGTTCCTAGTTCTGATGACTCTGAAACAAGTCGTTCACCGACTGTCAGAGAAATCGCTAACGAGTTTGAAGAAATCTACCAACACACTCGGACGCGAACAGGAACCATTCCCTCTGTCAACTATCGGAGGTTAGCTAGAGGAACCAATTCCGATGATGAACACTCAGCCATTGCCGAGTCCCAATCATCATGCTCTTTTGTTGAACATAAGAGCTCCGCTTATATGACGGGAAATCATGAAAATATCGCGAAGAGACTTGACGAGCAGGAGGTCATGCTCAAATCTCAGCAGGGGGCCATCAATGAACTCCTGGCCCTGTTGACACAACTCGTCGCAGACAAGGCCAAATTTCAGAAGACAGATTCGTCACCCAGGCAAGAATCTTCCCGAAGAGGAAGAACGTCTTC
The DNA here is from genome assembly GCA_022839385.1 of Asparagus kiusianus. Classification (NCBI taxonomy): domain Eukaryota; kingdom Viridiplantae; phylum Streptophyta; class Magnoliopsida; order Asparagales; family Asparagaceae; genus Asparagus; species Asparagus kiusianus. Next base: position 519,196 of record BQKN01001013.1, read on the forward strand.
ATCCCCACCTCACACAAGTAAAGGGAAGGAAAAAGTGGTTGATGACACAGCTTCTGACCAAGAAGCCCACAACCTGAAATCTTCCTCTGATGAAGGAAGAGAGACTGAGAACGAGCAGAATCTCCAATCTGCCAAAATGGAAGAATTGGAAGCCTGCCTCAGTGCCATTGCTAACAGAAGCGAGCTCCAAGATGAGGGAGTTGTCAGGCCCTATCCTGTCGAATGGGATGCAGCACCTTATCCTCTAAAATTCGAGGTCCCGACGCTACAAACTTTTGACGGCACGGGATCACCGAACCAACATAACTATCATTTCAAGTCACAGACTGGGAATGTGATATTAAACGACGCCATACTGGCTCGATTGTTCATTGGCACCCTCAAGGGAGTTACCTTTGAAGGGTTCAGGAAACTGCCTGCGGGCTGTATTCAAAGGTGGGCAGATTTGGAGAGACTCTTCCTGTCAAGATTCTTTGAAGAGGATACAGAAGTCTCCATCCATATCCTTCTCGCCACTACGCAGAAGAAGAGGGAGTTCGTCAAAGCCTTCGTCAAAAGGTTTCGGAACATGGCTCTGCGATGTCCAACAGTTATGACACAGTCTACACTGGTAGAGACCTGTCGACACAATTTGCAAACCGACCTCCTAGCCTGAATAGGAGTTGCAAAATGTCATTCCTGGAGACAATTAATCTCTCAAGGCGAACAGGCTTAAAAGATTATTGCCAGGATCAAAGCTGAAGAACAAAGTAGGCATGATCAACCCGAGCGATCGGACCAAGCCCAATCTTCTCCTGAGCAATCGGACCAAGCTCACTCGTCCCAGTCAGAACCGGAAGATACTATGGCCACTGAGGCTAATCCTCTTCAGTAGGATGGCGGGTCTAACAACTATCACGTTAATAGTTACCTCTGATAGTCAAACTCGTGGCCTACTAGGCGATGTGCCATGTCTAATCCTTTTCCCCTGCACTTGTTCAAGACTGGGGGCTGGTTTATTTGTAGTTCATTAGATTATGAATAATAAATTTTCTGAGTTGTCATGTTTAATAAAATACCTCTGTCAACCACGAAGTCTATCAAAACTATCACGTTAATGATTACCTCTGATAGTATGTTTTCCTCCAAATTTCCCCACCAATCCGCTTCAATAGGATGGAAGGTCCACTAAAACTATCACGTTAATGATCACCTCTGATAGTATGTTTTCTCCAAATTCCCCCACCAATCCTCTTCAAGTAGGATGGCGGATCTACAAAAAAACTATCACGTTAACATTTACCTCTGATAGTCCATCAACTCACCAATCCTCTTCAAGTAGGATGGTGAGTCCACTAAAACTATCACGTTAACAGTTACCTCTGATAGTCCATTTCCTCCGAATTCTCTTGCCAATCCTCTTCAAGTAGGATGGTAGGTTCACAAAAACTATCACATTAACAGTTACCTCTGATAGTCAAACTCATCAGATAATGGCCTACCTGATGTGTGCCTCTATTCCGACTTCATGGATAGTGCCTCACTAGGCGATGTGCCTTGTCTACCTCTTTTTCTTCCCCTGCTAAGTCTTAATCAAGACTAGGGGTTGGTTGCTTGGAATCTATTGGATTAAGAGTAACAAATCTTTCACATCGTCGAGTTAACATTACACTTCTGACGATCATCACCCCATAGAGTATGAATGCAACTCGCATCACTCCTAATTTATCACGTTAACAATAAACCTCTGACAATCAACTTATCAATCCTTGTCAATAGGATGATAGGTCTTCAAAATTGCTCAAATCGCAATATTCCCCAGCAAGACACTAAGTCTTCAAAATCTTATTCAAATCACAAGTATCAAAATTCATCGCTTCTGGTGATAAACTCACCTAGCAATTCTACCCAGCGAGACGCTAATTCCCAAAATCTTGTGCAAGTCACAAGTACACAAATTCCTGTCAAGTTAACACCACACCTCTGACAAAATCGACTTATCAATCCTCTTCAATAGGATGATAAGTCCTCAAAGTTGCTCCAATCGCAACACACATTCTCTTGTCATGTTAACATCACACCTCTGACAAAATCAACTTATCGACTCTCCTCAATAGAGTGATAAGTCCTCAAAATTGCCCCGATCGCAATGTTTTCCCTGTCACGTTAATAATCACCTCTGACAAAATCCACTTATTGACTCTCTCCGATAGAGCGATAGGTCCACAGACCCGTCAAGCTAATATCACACCTCTGACGATAAAATCCACTTATCGACTCTCTCCGATAGAGCGATAGGTCCACAGACCCGTCAAGTTAACATCACACCTCTGACGACAAAATCCACTTATCGACTCTCTCCGATAGAGCGATAGGTCCACAGACCCGTCAAGTTAACATCACACCTCTGACGACTAAATCAACTTATCGACTCTCTTCAATAGATCGATAGGTCCATAAAATACTGTTAGGTTAATATCACACCTCTAACAGTCAAACCCCCCAATGAGCTTGCTAATTTTTTTTTAATAAGGATAGCAAAGTTTTCATTATAAAATCCCCAGCAGATTAAATATTTTCTGGAATTATCCTAGTGATAGTGAAGAAAATTTCTAAATTTCGCTCTAAGTGAAAATTCATGCCAAGTTAATACTACACCTCTGGCACTTCCAATTTGCTTTCAGTGTTTCAAGTGAAAATATAACACAGGAAGAAATAGTGACAAAGCCTACGTATTCAACATCGTAGCACTAAAATCCATGCCTCACATTCACATGCATGGGGGACTTTATCTCAATCCCTAATTAGAGATAAGTCTGCATCTAACACATGCTTCCGGGTAGACTATTCCCGCAATAATAGCAAAGCCCACGTATTCAACATCGTGGCAGGTTGTTATTAATAACACCGAAATCCATGCCTCACACGCATGGTGGACTTTATCTCGATCCCTAATTAGAGATAAGCCTACGCCTAACACGCGTTGCCGGTTAGTCTTTTCCCGTGAAAATAACAAAGTCTATGTATTCAAAATCATAGCATCAAGTCTAAGAGGGTTCGTTCTCTTAGCACAACGTTACATGTGGAACGGACTTAGACAATCCACATGCTAGCCCGACTCAAACAGTAGTCGGTAAAGGCTTATCAAATCCATTGATGGCTGAGGGTTTGCCAAAAATCCTATGCATGTTCGCAGGCTCGTCAGCTTAATGGATGTGAGCCGAGACTTGAAACAAATGAGCTAAAGACAGGTCCCAAAGACTTAGTCAAAAATGCACGAAAACCATTTCCATGTCTTAAGTCGAAACGCTGAGGTCAGACCCGCGATGCAAAAATCAACCATCGAGGTCATACCCGTGTTCCAAATTCAACATGCAAGGGTGAGACCCGCGTCTCAAGTTCAAAATGCAGAATCCACCCCCACATTCCAGAAATAGGATTATGACGCATACCTTCACACAGGTCCTGCATGGCAAATCTCGTCAACCAAGATGCATTCGAAGTGAGTGCAGAGAATGACTCCTTTACGACAAAGGATCAACAGCTCCAAGATCAGAGTTGAGATCCAAAGTATTCCGAAAATTCGTCCTAGTCAACCGCGAACTTTTGAAAATTTGGAGGGGGTTTTGTAGGCTGTCTAAAAATCACAATAGATAGTTGATCTCCCATCAAACACTAATGATGGAAGTTACAATCTGACGACTTCCAGAAGGCTACAATTTGAGGACTTTCACGTAGAAGGTTACAATTTGACGACCTTCACAACAACTAATGAAAGCCCTAATTCAACAGCTTTCACAATCAATATCGGGAGTTACAATCTGACAACTCTCATATTTTCAAGGAGCCAAGACGAAGGTTACAAGGTGACGATCTTTGCAACGCTCTAGCAAAAGAGACTACAAATTGACAGTCTCTTCATATTAAAATGCAGATATCTCTCAAACCGGAAGGAATTTGGAGAAATGGAGGAAGCAAACCAAACCTTATAATGTTGGTTTGGTCGGCTCCGTCTCGTCGAGATAGCCGATTTTTATATATAATTCGTCCAATTCCGACTTACGGTTTGAAAGTTATGACATGTTCTTCGCAGCAAGTTATGTTCTGAAGTCTGTCTCCAAGACTGGACTTCGTCAGAACATTGGACTTAGCCTGAAGCTCGCCAAGCCTGCCAGAGGCTCACCTCTGCATCCAAGATTCAAAAAAACGCAGAGGTCATGCTCGCATTCCAAACTCAAAACGCACGCAGACTGTGCGTTCTTTAGCAAACACTCAATCCTGCGTCTCAAACTCAAGACGCAGAGTTGAGAGTTAGAACACAAGCCAATTGTGCCTCTCCAATGTCTAGAACGCATGCGGCCTGTGCGTTTCAACTCCCAGCGGGCGTCCAACTCTGCGTCATCTCTAAGACGCAGAGTTAAGGTCCGAAACGCATGCGGCCTGTGCGTTTCAACTCCCAGCGAGCGTCCAACTCTGCGTCTCATCTCTAAGACGCGGAGTTAAGGTCCGAAACGCAAGCGGCCTGTGCGTTTCAACTCCCAGCGAGCGCCCAACCCTGCGTCTCATCTCTAATACGCAGAGTTAAGGTCCAGAACGCCAATTTAGGCGTTTGACTTGTTCAAACACAAGTTGAACGGTCTAACAACCGTTTTCCCCCCATGATTTGAGGGATTTCCGCCCCACTTAGGAGCGGATTAAGGGGGTAGTAACCACCCTTAATCCCCGATAAATGCGAGAAACTCAATTGAGTTGGAGGATCGGATTTTTCTCATCGACGAAGGGAGATTCGGTCAAGAGGCTAGCATTGGAGGATTGGAGACTTGGCAGCAAAGAAGATCCTCTCTTTGGCTGACTTTTTGGGGATCCTTGATCGGGCATCTTGGAGCTTTCTGCTGCAACAAAGTCCTTAGAGCTTGAATACTTGGCTTATTAACCGACTTTTCAGTTCAAATCAACTCTTTCACAGAGTTCCAAAACTCGCACTGAGTTCATAAACTCATAAAGAGTTAATTTCAAACTTGCTCTGCAAGTTCTTCTAAACTCGGTCAGAGTTTCAAACTGGCCACGCAAGTTCTCCACAACGTCAAATCGTGAGGAGAAGACCACGTTCCAGTGAATCAAGACGTTCGGATCGTCAACGAGAAGCAAACTCGACGCGAGCATTCGAGGGAGGCATCTCATCGCCACCGTGAAGAACCCAGTTTTAAACAAAGGAGAGAATCAAATTCATTCTCTTCTCTTTTATAATCGGAATCCAAATTGTAATCGATTTTGAGAGAATACAAATCAATTTTTCTTTCATTTCTTTTGCTGCAAATTTTCCACAAACAAGAGGCAGAGTATATGGCATTGACTGAAGCTGTGAAGGAAGCTTTGTGGTTACAGGGGTTATTATATGACTTGGGGATTGCACAGGATACTATCAAGGTAAATTGTGATAGCATGTCAGCTATCTATTTGGCAAAGAACCAGGTGTATCATGCCCAAACAAAGCATATTGATATCAGATTCTATTTTGTACGAGATGTCTTGGATGATGGAGACATTAAATTAGAGAAAATCCACACAAAGGACAATCTAGCAGATATGTTGACCAAAGTTGTTATTGGGGTAAAATTTGGTTATTGTTTGGAGTTGTTGAATGTTATTCGTTGTTGAGGGCCTTTAGAGGACATTTGGCAGAACTACGGTTAGCTTGATCCTGGTCAGAGGGTACGTAGGTAGCCATGGTATAATGGTACAGCTGGTTTGACCTGGTTTTGTCCTGGTTGGCGTTCGTGGTGTTCTTCTGGTGTTCGTCCATAATTTAAGCTTTATCAAATGATGGACGAGGTGAAGAATTGAAGAGAACTGACCTCGCCTGCGGATCGTGGAGAGGTGAGGAGGCGAGGCGAGGGAGCTCGCATGTTGCCACGAGGTCGCCTGTTGCAAGCGTGGACCTCGCCTGATGAAGGAGATCGAGCTCGCCTTCCTGATGGCTTCGTTGTGGAAGCCAACTGGAGTGCACGATTGCCCTAGGGTTTCCCTAAAAGGGAAACCCTAATCACGAGCGCATGAGAGCGGAGAAAAAGGAGCAGCGCTTCGGGTTTCTTCCAGTGGCGGCGTTTTATTTCCCTCTGTAATTTTGAGCTCCGATTTGGGGGAGTTAAAGAGGGGGCTGAAATTAAAGGGGGAGTAATTAAGAGAGAGAGAGATTTGAGGAGATATTGAGCAGTGTTTTAAGTTTAAAACACTGCTATTGTTTTGAGAGATCTCAAGTTTGAGATTTTCTCTTTACAAATTTATAATTTCTTATGATTAAATAAGAAATTATTTGTGCTGCTCCCGTGGACGTAGGCAAGTTTGCCGAACCACGTAAATTTATTGTCTTGTATTTGTGGTACTTGTTTTGGTTGCTGTTTTTTTTCTAATTTCGTTTGTGGTTGTGTGTTCCTCCAGTTCTGTTGCGCACAACATTTGATTCCTCATATCTTATCACATACAAGTTAAGTTTTACTTGATTTATCAATACCACGTACGAATATACTTTCACATTTTGCATCGTAGTATGTTCAATTAAAACAAAAATATGGCTGTTAAAATACATTTCTAAGGCAATCATGTGTGGTTCATAGATATTGAGGCTCCATGACTGGATACAATGCAATTCATTCTTACAGAAATAACGCGATTGGAAACCTAAAGCTTTTGGAGAATGACTTGAAGCCCATATTGGGGACGGGTGGTGATCTGTCTGATTGGGGCATGGACATAGCCAGGTGAAAGAGTGAAGGTATAATTCTGCAATATCATTAATAATGCAATTTTGGTCTCCATCATTGCGAGGCCTTGGCCCACGCAAAACCGAGGGCCCGTGCCAAACGGAAGGAAGGACATTGTGTTGTTGGTTGCTCCTGCCACTCCGTTAGCAAACCTCTCTGGGTTGAAGAGGTGAGCATCTTCTCCCCATAGTTGGGAATCATGCTGAATAATTAATGGTGAGATAACCAGCTCTAAGCCTACTGGCAGAACCAATTTTCCTAGCCTCACCTCCTTCGCCACCTTTCTAGTGAGCCAGACTGCTGGTGGATACAATCTTAAGGATTCATTGATGATCATGAGCATCTGTAGTCAATAATATAAGTGAGCATCACCTTGTGAATTTAGAAGTTTACATATATATTGTGATAAGAACTAACTAATTATATATGGCCACTTTGAAGTATAAAATTTATATTGAAGGATAATGGTAATGAAATGAATGTAAAAATAGAATAACCACCCCAAAAAAAATTGGGATAAAAGTTTTGTTATCGTTGTATAGTGGTAATGAACAGTTGGTCCAAGAAAAAGAAATTTACTTGTCAGTATTTGACGCATGATAAATCGAAGTCCTAAGGCATTTGACTTTTGATCCATGGGAATCATATAAGTGTCAGAGTATGTTGCACGGGTATGAGTGCAGGTATGGACATGGGTGCGGATATGAGACACATCAAATTCATACATATAGGATATGAGGACGAGGACATGACTATATATATATATATATATATATATATATATATATAGAGAGAGAGAGAGAGAGAGAGAGATAATTTCTATGAGATCACTATTGTTTTGTCATTCACATGTTACGAGCAATAAAATTCCCATAACATTTTTGTGTACGTTTCTTTTGTCGAGCAGATTGTAAATTGGAAAATCTCACCTTTTTGAACTAGATACCACATCATACTTATGAAAGTTGAAACGAACCCGATCAGAGTCCAACAAATTGCATAATATTGAGGTCAAGTGTATGATGTGCGTCCAAGAAACGTATCACTAGTGTTTTAGACTAAAGATGTAAAACATATATTATATAATTCAGTACATGTTTGAATTAATGTATGTATGATCAAGAAGTGTCCAAGGAGTGACACATGGACACGGATATGGGAAGTGACGGACATGAATAGAGGATCCCAGGTGAAGTGTCCAGGTAAATTACGTTTCATAGTACTGTGCAATTACTAGCAGTACTGCACATATCCTTGCATAGAGAGGTTAATTTGGATTTGTCTCACATGTAAGGAGATGCGAGATAAGTGAGGATACGCAGTGTTATTGTGGGCAGTTCTCGGTTGTATGTACTTCAAACTTCTCTTTAAGTAATTATGTTTACTTACTGTCTTTAATCTGGCAATGTTGCTGTCATCAGAAGTTGGAGACCTTCCTTCAAACAATTCGGTTGCCTCCTTTCTGGCTTTTTCTTGCCAATCTGTGTTGATGGCTAGAAGGAGCGCAGTCCATGTTAGCAGACCAGCTACGGTTTCGTGCCCCGCAAAGTAGAACGTCTTGCACTCGTCAATAATGTCATCCAGAGTGATTCTTTCATCCTTTTCGTTCTCCTGATTTGCTTTGACAAGCAAGCCAAGTAAATCATTTCCGTAACCATCGGGGTCTCCAATTCGATTACTCTCCCTCCTCTTCATAACTAGTTTTACGATGATATCACGAATTTCCTTCTCGACTTCATCTGCCTGTTTGTCGTCCCTACTCCTGAATAAGTTTCTTCAAGATGAGTAAAAAAATTTATTCTTCATTAATTATATAATAACACGGATAGAAAATGCGAGATCACCTCATAAATGGGAAGCGTACAGCCTCAGAATTTCGAGAGATAATGCTGGCTAGCTCCCCTAATTTTGTGAAGATATCCTTTCCTTGGATAAAACTGCTACCAAATGCTGTCCTCGAAATGATATCCGACGACAAAACATGGAACTCTTGGAATAAATCCACCTCCTTGTTTTCATACCCTACCCATTTTTTCAGCATGTCTTCCACGCTGGTCACTACTGCCGGAATCATGACCTGAGAAGCGTGCCATTTTCTTCTTATTATTATGCTAAAATTTTTGCCGTTCAATATTTAAGTACCAGCTTGTACCTTTAGATTCTCAGCACGAAAAGCATGGTTAGCCAATTTCCGCTGCCTGATCCACTTCTGTCCCTCTGTCGTCACCAGCCCGTCTCCGAGTAGCTTTCGCATAAACCCGGTTGCGGGCAGTTTTACGTACGCTCCCCCTCTGTTACTCAACACCTCTTTTACCAACTCCGGCTCGGATATTACCAACTGCGCCGACGGACCGTGCCATTTGAGGAAATTCCGTCCTACGACAAAAATAAAAAATAAACTCTTTTAGCTTTAATTTAAACTCATATAATATGTTTTTGAACGAGTCACGTTACCGTGTTCTTTGCACCAGGCGTGCAAGTGAGGCTGGACCCTCGGTGATACGTCGTGTGACAGCTCCATCGGCCTGCTCCTTGCTTCCTTCACCATCGCTTCGGCTTCCTTCGCGTTCCCGTGGGGGAACCTATACCGAGGCCCTCGTATTCCTTGTGCTTCCATCATCTTCTTCATCCTGACTGGACCCCACCATACTCTTCGAAGAAATCTGACGAGGCTTATCAAGGCTAGAAGAACGGCGGCCACGGAGATGAGGAGGAAGAGGCTGTTGATCATGGTGTCGAGCGGTTGGACGCAACCTGTAGACGATACGAGGCAGTTTGTGATACAATATCAGTGCCCTATTTATGCTTATTAGGAGTTTTATTGTTGATAAATAATATCCATTTTTCTTGTCCGAATTGTTGAGATATGCATGACGTGCGGAGGGGAGATGCGCTCCATTTGTCAGATTTGTATGTTCATATCACCGTAGTCTACGTGTGGTATTTGCAGTAGTTAGCCTTTTTATTATTGGATTCCGATGTTATTCACTATATAAAAAGTAACGGAGGAACCACTACATAATCACAACCATTGTTTATCTAGTTGGTGATTGTGATTTTTTCTTTGAGTGCAAATTAGGAATGAGTGTAATACACGGGAGTATGGTGAGTGTTAGATTTAGATTGTATCATAACCGTCTACTAAGTAATGAACAATTAAGATTAAAAGTAGTGGTCTCTTTACTATTTTTTTTATAGTGGAGATGATCCAAATTCTTTTATTATTAGCTTGCAGTCCTGATTGTGTGACCTGTGTCTATTTCTTAGGAACTGATGAGGACATCTTTGCCTTGCTATTCGCTTGCAGTCCTCATCGTCTCATCTGTGTCTATTTCTTAAGAACTGACTAGGACATCCATCTTATCTCACCGCTAGTGAGACTTTAGTTCTTTATTATTATGAAACAGGCCAAGACTTGGCGAGCTATAGTTTTTTTAGCCCTCTCTGGCCTGCACATCTACAAGTGTGGTCTGTTGTTTTCTTTATTGTCTCTTAATTACCCTTTTTTTTAAATGTATACACTAAAGTTAATTGCGAGGTACAATAATAGTTTCTGAGTTATGTAAACTTTCAAAACAGTTAACCCCACGCACAGTTGGTACAGCCCTTGGTGTGCCCCGCACACTCCCGCGTGGACCTTTTGCATTGCTCCGGGTATCCGTTCGATCTCAAAGGGATTGAAGAAATGTGGCGTGTTGGGGATCTTCCTCTCCAATAGTCCGTCAGTCAGCCCAGCCTCTTGGGACCGGGAAAATCAAGCAACCCGTTGAACACAGGCTTCGGACGATCAGTCCCAGTCTAGCCCTCCCTTGGCTTCCATCGCATATTTGTTGGAAGATTCCCCTCACGCGTCAGACTCCCTATCAACCTGCTTCGCCGTTGAAACTAGTACAAAGAAGGCCTGCCCCAACGGTTGTAACCGTTGGGGCAGATAGTGTCAACCGTTGGGGCAGAAAAAACACCCGTTGCTGCAAGTAGCGTTGGGGCTGAAACTACCCCAACGGGTGTAAATTCTGCACCAATGGTTCCACCCGTTGATACAAGTAAAAAAATAATTAAATAATTAAAAAAAAATTAAATTATGAAAATAACAGTACCAACGGTTGTAACCGTTGGTGCTGTTATTGCACCAACGGTTACAACCGTTGGTGCAATTAACAGCACCAACGGTTGTAATCGTTGGTGCTGTTATTTGCACCAACGGTTACAACCGTTGGTGCTGTTATTTACACCAACGGTTGTAACCGTTGGTGCTGTTATCTTACAATAATTGTTTCAAAACTTGCACAACCGGTTCCAACCGTTGGTGCTTGTGTTTTTACTTTTTTTCACTTTTGCCTACAACGTTTACATATAACATTTCTCACAAAAATATATAATATACATGTTCACAACATATATATTCTCATGCATAAAACAAAAGATTGACTAGAATCAAAATACAACCCACAAAAATATATAATATACATGTTCACAACATATGTATTCCCACGCATAAAACAAACCATTGACTAGAATCAAAATACAACTTATAAATTACTCAAGTCCCAAAAGAGGATATCTGAAATATACAAATGTCTTAAGTATGTTAATTAAAAGTACAACTCATGGCTGATTTAATCGAATATAATCAGCAAAATCTTTGCGGATGTCCTCCTCCCTATAGCCCTCCTGTGTAAAGCTCCCTAAGGTGCCTCCCAATCGACTAGCAAGAGGGTTTGGTGTCGAAATATCCTGAGGAGAACATTGAGCAGCAGATGTAGAACCCTGAGCATCCGGAGAATGATGAGCTAAAGTCGGGGGAGTAGTAGCAGGAACAACAGGTGGTGGACGAGTGGTCTACGAATCAATCTGTAAAATAATACATGTAATAAATCGAATTCACACTAAGTATATCCAAACATGAAAACTTAAGCTTAATAAACAGGCATTTTGCTGTATGAATAATTTATAACATGCATTTGTAGTATTGAAGCATTTGTGACATGAATGCGGGTAACTAAATCCAAACTCTGAAAACATATCTATTATGACACACAGTTTATGTTATTAGATAGAAAAGTATTTCTCACATTGAGTAGCTTTCCACAAGATAGGGCCAGAATTCATCCATCCCCATATATAGCCATTAATTCAACAAAGCATTGTTCATGATTTTTAAATGTAAAACACTACCCAGACCTCCTCGCCACTTAGGCTTACAAACTTCTCCCCAGTTACAAAGATTACTAGCTCCTTTAATGTCATGATCAGATCCTGTCCATAAAAAATTACCTTCTCTTACCACACAAGCGAAACCACACAAAATAAAACATTGAGCTGACGACTTAATATCATCGACAACACGTCTGAAAGAGGCTGAAACATGACAGCGTGTTTGCGACGCTGTAATAGCTAATGATTATCCAATTCTGCCTAATCAGCCTAATCCCTAACGAATTATTCAACGAAAAAGAAAAAAAAGATACTAGAAGCATAATCAAAACTAAAGGTTTTCAAATTCAAGTTTCTCAAAACAACCGTGCTAATAAAAGCAAAGAAAGTTTCTTATAAAAACTCATTAGCAACCAGTCTTGAGCAGTTTGACTTATTCTATCACAAGCAAGTAGGCATTCTACTGAGTCCAACCTACTCTTTCTCTGAGCACAAACTACATCAACTTCTGGCCCCAACCAATCAATAATTGCTAACTATTGCTGTGACTGTAATAACAAAAATATGAGAACAACTATCCAAGAACAAATAGTTACATGCATTGAACACACAATATTTTGCATTTTGAATAAGAAACAATCTAGCTAGTGATATTGCTATTAAGACTTATTTCCTCCAATTGTAACACATATCGCGGGTAATAAAAGGAGGCTATTGTATTGGATGTAATCATGCATGGACTAAACAAAAACAGAGTAATATTAATAGACTACATGTAAGACCGCTTTCAAATTACAAGTCAATTTGTGCCTCTCACAACATGTAAGATTGCTTTCAAATTTCATCAAGTATTAGGCAACAATCTGTGTCTTTCTACCCTTATCTTAGAAGGCAAAACAAGTCAAATATTCTCCTAACCCCACCATTATTCTCCTCATAACCCCCTCTACTTTCAAATTACAATCAATTAAACAAGATGACGATGAGAACACCTCATACTCCTCAATTCCTTGTTTTAAGGCTAAAAAGCTTTACTTTGTTTTAAACCAATTAATGTTGCATACATACATACATAAAAGTTTAGGACTCATCGTGGATACACCCCATGTATGGGTATTATAACCATCGTACTCCTAGACTTTTTTATTAGCACTTTTACCCTTTGAATCTTT
>BQKN01001013.1:537261-582953 GCA_022839385.1 Asparagus kiusianus
AATAAGTAAATTGTAGATAAAAGACTGATTATGCTATGAAATTGTAGGTAAAAGACTCACTTTGATTTCTGAGCAGCGGCGGCGATCTTTGGGCGGCGGAAAAGAGGGGAGAGCGGAGGAGCCGACGGCGGCGAAGGATAGGGTTTTGAGGGGGAGAGCGGAGGCGGCGGAGACGGCGGCGATCTCCGACCAGCAGTGACGACCTCCGAGCGGCGGTGGCGGAGATCTCTGAGCGGCGGCCAAGTCGCAGCTTTGATTTGGGGATCTTCGAAGAGGGGAGAGAGCGGTGGCGGAGGCGGCGATCTTCGAGCGGCGGCGGCGATCCTCAAGCGGCGGTGGCGGCGATCTTCGAGCGGCGACAGGGATTTTTTTTTTGATGAGGAGGGGGAACGCAGAGAAGAGGGGGAACACAGAGAAGAGAATTGAGCGATCTTATAATTTGGGGGTTTTTTCTATTTTTTCTTTTTTTTTTGGTAAAAAGGGGGGAACTCCCGCTATGTGAAAATACCAGTCCCAACGGTTGAAACCGTTGGGACTGATGAAAGTTGTCCCAACGGTTCCACCCAACCGTTGGGGCTGTTGGCTTTTGTACTAGAATTCCCTTGGAAAACTTAAAGGGTCCCGTGTTCGATTCCCTCGGCCGGCTCCCATTTAATTTTGACGGTTACTTAAAAATAATTCTTCTCAATATTAGTCCTCTAAATCTCTTGTAATTTGAATTAATCAATCAGATCATAAAAATTGTTTTAAGTCCTGCAATTGTTAAATTATTTACAAGTTGACCCCCGAATCATTAAAATTATTAGGTTCCTTAGTTCTCTAATAGTTATTTTGAGATTATTCTTTTCAATAAAAGTATTAGAAACAACTAGAAAGATTAATTTTTAAAAAATTGCGAGAATTAAGGGATCTAATAGTATTTATATTAATTTTATTAGTCCTTTAAATCTTTCATGTTCTAAAGCTAATCCCACAAATCATGAAAGTCGCTATTAAATACTACAATTCTTAAGTTAATTCGAAATTTCTCCCTTAAATCATTAAAATTGTTATTAGATTCCTTCATTCTTAAAAAGTTCTTTAAAAATTATTCTCCCTTCGATAAAAAGTAGAAGCAACGACTAAAGAGATTAATTTAAAAAAGATTGTGAAAATTAGACGACTTAATAGCGTTTCAAAATAATTTGAGGGGGTAATTTCGATGATTTGAAACCTATCTACTTAAAAACAAAGATTTTTTTGTTTTTTGTTTTTTTTTTTTTTGACAAATAGAGTCAAAGTTTACCCTATTTATTTTGAACCAACCTACTTCAGCCTTTTTTTTTACCAATATTAGTGTTTTATAACTTTTACATTTTGAAATTAATCCCCCAGATCATGAAAAGTGCTACAATCTCCCCCTTATTCTTAACTCATTTAGAAGTCATCCCCTCAAATAATTAAAGCTTCTATTAGGTCCTTCAATCATTAAATTATTTTAAAACGAGTCTCTCTAATCAAGAGTAGAAATAATAACATGTAAAACCCCGAAAGAAATTTCTATAATATATATATATATATGTGTAAATTTTTGATAAGTAAATAATTCCCGTATGATGAATAATCATAAATATATGCATGTGTATATCTGATGAATGGTTTTATCAGTGTTTGGGAACCCAGCAGATATTTACAAGTGAGAGAAATCGAGTGAGTTGGCGATCAGCAAGTCAAATGCCATCAGCAGGCATTTTTGTGCTGATCGGTCGACCGGCGCGGTCGACCGGCGCGGTCGACCGATCAGCGATCAGAGAGTTTTATTTCAGGTTTTGGGTTTCGGGTGTTAGTTTTGGGTTTACGGGTTTCGGGTCGGGTTGGGGAGTTGGTATTTAAACCAACTCAACCCACAGGAGTCAAGGCCTGAACCCCCAATACGTAACCCTAGCCTCCTCCTCTTTCTTCTTCTTCTTCTTCTTCCTGAAACCCTAGCTGGGTTTTTGGCGCTGGATTTTGGGAATCTGGGAGCAGCTCTTGGGATCTTTCTTCTTCAGCGGGATTTAGGGTTCTCCCCAGCATCCAAGGCGAGTATCATCTCGCCCATTTCCCCCACCCCTTTTCTTTACTGTTTTTATTGGGATTTTTCATGAGATTTTTGATGAGCCAAGAAGTATTTTCGTATAAAATGAGTTCTTTACAATAGGGATTGCAAGAATCAAGTTTTCAGTTCATAAAAATCCACCAACGTTTTGTCTAACGAAGATCTAGATCTGGGATTTCTTAAATAAGAGTTTAATCTAGTTTTACTGCCATTAAGACGTTTTGGGTTGTTTATCATAATTTCCGAATATTAAAAAGGTAGATTTAAACTTTGATTTGGGTTGCTATTCTTCAGTATGATGCTTAAATCATTTGAGCAAATGTTATCGTAGAATGCCAAAATTTTTGATTTCCAGGTTCAGCTGACAGAAAACCTAAGTCTGGGTTCTGTCCGCTCGGCGGTCGACCGACACGGTCGACCGCAGAGCTCGAGTTGGTGTTTCGGTTGACCGCAGAAACATTTCGGTCGACCGCGACACCATATCGGTCGACCGCGACACCATATCGGTCGACCGCGATGATATTTCGGTCGACCGCGATGATATTTCGGTCGACCGATGAGTATGGCGGGCGACCGTCAAGGGTTGTATCAGTGTTCGGTCGACCGTATCGGTCGACCGTATCGGTCGACCGACGACACTCTGTTGCAGATTTCCAGGTTTGCTGTATTGGACTGTTTTTACTCCTATTCGGAGTTTTGTTTGGTTTATCTGACCATGGTAAATAGTCCCACCATATATCCATGTATGATAGATGACCTGAGGGTATAAAGTGGGGACTTGCACACTGATATGAGTACGGATTTATATAAGCAGAATATTATATATATACCTCAGCGGCCGTTACACAATTTCACAGTCCTCGAGTGGGACATGCGTTGCTATTAAGTCCTTATGTTGGACGTTCACTCTGCTTAGTCCTCGTGTTGGACATGTATTGTTATTTAATTCTCGTGTTGGATATGCATTGTCACCCCGGTCCAAGCGTTGGACAACGGTCACATCCGGTCCAAGCGTTTGACAACGGTCACATTCGGTCCAAGTGTCGGACAACAGTCACATCCGGTCCACACGTTGGACAACGGCTATATTCAGTCTATGTTCTGGACACTTAATCGTTTTCGGACATATCATTCAGGTGTTTTTGACATGACACTTGTGGTAGCCTCGTCATGATTTCACTTATCAGTAGAAATGGGTTTGTATTCGTTTCCTTCATTGTTTATTGTATTAGATCTCGGGTTTAGTACTTAGGGATTTACAATTTGAGATACAAGGTATATACATGAGGGTTTCCTTGTTTGGATTATTTCGCTCGACGTACCTATGCTCGTGTTGTAATTTCCTAAGTACCAAAAACCCATTTGCTATTAGAATAATGATTTTATACTGTTATACATTAACTATATTTTCATATACAACGAGCCCTTTTCCCTTGGGGTTTGGTTGTGATGTTACTCGCTAGCGCTTTGACGCTCGTTGTCCCTCCCCCTTTCAGGTCACGAGCCAGGAGCACGGAGTATCGCAGGTTGATAGCGGATCACTTTAGTGTCCAGCTTTATATTTTAGCTGTGTATTATTTTTCCTTGGGCTCCACTGTAGTGATGTTAGACATTTGAGAATTTATTCTAGAAGTTGTAAAGGCTGTGTGTGCCTTATTTCCTTTGCTCAGACTTATTGTATTTTGAGATTTGTTAAGGAAACTCCAGTTTATTCAGTTCAGGCTTTGACTATGTACTTCAGTTTATTTCGTTGATGAGACATGTTACGTTCTATCATTTTATTCAGTATTTGTCGATTCACCTTTTACTTGCTTTGTACCCACACCTGTTGTTGATTCCACTAGATAGATAATAATTGTGATGGTGAAACATGTTGTTGCACGGTGTGGTGCATGGCAGGTTTGACATTCTTGGTTTCACCTCGGACTGCAGCCTTGTGTGAACCCAGGGGCGTCACATAACAGGAGTTATTAATTTGAAAAGGATTATGAAAATCGGAAGACCTAATAAAAAATTCATCTAATTGAGCGACTTATTTCAAAATCTTGAGAATTTGTGAATTCAATAGCAATTTCTATTACTTCTGGACTAAATTTCAAAATATGAAAGATTTAAGGGATTAATACTAAAAACCCTTAAAAAAGGTTTCTCTAGCTATCCAAGATTTTATCTATTTTTAGCTATAAACCCGAAATCTCATCTCATTTATTACAAACTCATAGACTTCATTTCATAAGGTCTTTTTGGCTACGTAACTAAAGTTTTACCGACATCAAATTTTTAATAGCTATAAACCTCTCTACTTCGAAAGCCACTCTTAGATCAAAATATTTAACAGACTTTTTATTAAACACGTTTTATATTTTAGGAGTTTGTATACATATTAGATGCTATATTTCCCGTCACTTGTTATAATTTTTCTAAGTGGTTATGTGTAGGATGTAACCAAATGTTTTAATCATTATATTTTGGCTTTTTTACGATGCAATGGTGTGATATCATGAACCATGGATCTCACTTTTGCCTATAAACCCAAAGTTTTAGTCTCATTAACTTTTTATCCTGTTCACTTTATTATTTTCTTAAAAAGTTTTTACATCATTTATTTTAAGATTCATCAACTTCAAAGATCACCTTAGATTTAACATACTCAAAAAGATTATTTTTCAATCCACTTTATATGTTAGCAATTTGGTATTTAATTTTGTAAGTTACTTAGGTGTTGATGTAAGTTAATATATTAAGCTTTAATTGCTATATTTTGCTTCAAAGTAATTAAGTGCGTAATGTGTTTTTTAAAAAATGATTAATCTATTATTTTTTAGCTCTTTTAACACAAATATTGCTGCATCGCGCAGGTTAATTCTGCGCTTTGTATTTCATACTAATGCTCATCTATTGTCTCATACTCACTGGGTTTACTTGCTCTGGAGTTTATGGGAAGTTATATCAATAATTTATTTTTTATTTGGTTATATGATCAAGTAACACATACACTTGATGTATCTGTTGCGCGTCTTTGCGGAAGCGTGCTCGCACACCGAATGAGTCCGCGAGTCACGGGAGAATATCAACAAACCAAACACGAGTGCAATCCAATCCAAAATACGACAAACCAATCGCAAACATAGAGATATTCGTGGTTCAACAATTTGCCTACGTCCACGACGAGAGGATAGGGAGATTTCACTATTTCGAAGAGAGTACAAAAGGGTTACAATCACTAAAACACTCGAACAAACGCTAACCAATGATCTCTCAACTCGCTCACAAGTTCTCTCTCTCAAAGTGCTCAGAATACTCTCTATTCTCTGATTAACCAAATCCTAAAATAGTGTTTTAATATATATCAAAATACAAACCAAATCAGAACAAAAAAAAGCCCAGACTCAAACCCGACCGGCGGTCGACCGCGCCAAAGACCGCGGTCGACCGAACAGAATGACAGAAACTCAAGAAAATCCATTACAGGCTCCGCGGTCCACCGGACCAAAATACCTGTCTGCTTCAAATTTTCTGAACTTTACCAATATTTTTGCCATTTCTACAATTCTCCATCTCGGTGAAGTTTTCCCAAAACTGAGCCGACACCAATACTAAACAAACGTCCCACTTGTTGCGCCCAGTACGAAGTGGAATAAATCCACGACAACGGACTCAATCCACAACAAGTCGAGAACCCAAACCGGCTGTATCAAAATGACTGCCTACGTACCCCCTCTCTCATGGGTTCAAGCTGTCTGTAGTTCATCCAAATGGCCGTCAACGGCCTCAACAATTATGAATGTGCAACAAGATTCAACAATGATCAAACTTGTTGCTCAGAACCACCTTAGTGAGCATATCCGTCGGATTATCCTTCATGTTGACCTTCACAATCTCCACATCGCCATCTTCAAGAACATCTCAAATGAAGTGATAACGAATGTCAATGTGCTTCGTCCTCGCATGAAAAATCTAATTCTTCGCCAAATAGATAGCACTCATGCTATCACAATAAATAGTAACGGACCGCTACGAAACACCAAGTTCCTCCAAAAGTCCCCGTAGCCAAATAGCCTCCTTCACAGCCTCTGTAATCGTCATATACTCTGCCTCCATCGTCAACAAAGCTATCGTAGACTATAAGGTGCATCTCCAACACACTGGTGCACGGGTCAAAGTAAACACATATTCCCTAGTAGACCGGCGCTTATCCAAATCACCAGTATAATCCGAATCAACATAGCCAATACACAACTGCCCACTGTTTGGGTCAAAAATTATTGTTTTTATTGTCATCGAATCTATTACAACTTTAGCCGTTATAATAAACTCAAATAAATAAAAGTCGATCTTTTTATAAGATCTTCTTACACAATAAAAATATAAGATTACAATTCCTTCAAACAACACACAACAGATGTTTATCGCCTGTTGTTTGTATGAGATCTTTGCCTGTGTCGGGGACGTTGATATCTATAGACCGTCGCAGATCAGATCCGGTTGACAGATTAAAAATCAAAGCTCCTACTTCACGAAGGAAGTATTCGTTGAAGTGGTAATCCCGACCAAGCGAGATTACGACTCTTCTCGGGATTTAAGACCAAGTTTAAATGCGGAGGAATATGGGGGAAAAGGGTTTCAGATCTCTCGAACTCTCTTTTTGTTTATGGAGAAACTTCACCAAGATCTGGTAACCCTCTGAAATTCGTAGCTCCACTCTCAATTTTGACAGCACCTCGCTCTCTTGATCTCCTTGTGAAATGAGCCCCTAGGCCTGTATTTATAGGCTTCGGTTAGGGGGTTTTCAGATAAGAACGATGGATTTGGTCTTATCCTTAGTTAACAACCGCCTAACCATGTATAGAGATGATATCAAGGTAGTTAGGAACCTCTGAAACAAAAGAAATATTGTGAAAACCCGTCGAAAACTGTCAAAATGCGTTTTCGGATAAAATCTTCCGAACCGGGTCCAAACGAACCGAACCGGATGCGAACCGAACTGAACCGGGTGTGAACCGGCGCGAACCATCATTTGGTGGCTCGGCCTTGGCCGAGCCAGTTCGTATCACCTCGGGTATATTGGTTCTAACTCTCTCATCCGATCTCAGAATGAGGTGATTCAAAATACGTTAGAAATCTGACAAAGAGATCTACAACTTTTGTCTTTTGAGTTTCTCCAGAATCAAATCACATCATGGCTGAAATATCAGTTCTTTATGCAAGCCACCAAATGTTGGCTCAGTACTGTGCGAGCCAGTTCGTACGTCCTCGGGTATTTTGGCTCTAACTCTCTCGTCCGATCTCGGAATGAGGTAATTCAAGATGCATTGGAAAGCTAGAGAAGATACCTACAACGTATAATAGCCAAGCCACACATGGTCTTAATGTCACCTCTTTTTGTGAGTCACCAAATGGTGGCTCGCAGCCTTGCGAGCCAGTTCGTACCATCTCGGGTATTTTGGCTCTAACTCTCTTATTTGATATCGAAATGAGGTGATTCAAGATGCGTTGGAAAACTGATGAAGAGACCTACAACTTTCAATGGACGAGTCACTCATTGTGTAGGTGAGACACACATAGTGTTTCGCTCCTTTTGGGAGAAACACAACTCTTAGCTAAGTCATTTTGTCGTTTCGCGTATCACGTTAACTCGTACGCTTTACTGATTCACTTCATAAATTTTATTAACTCGGAGGTGGGTGATGAGTATGTGGGCCACTTGGATGTGGCCGGTGAGCGTGTTGACTACTTGGAGTTGACTGGTGAGCACGCAGACTACTTGGCGATGGCCGGTGAGCACGTGGGCCACTTGGCGCTGGCTGATGAGTGCGCAGGCCACTTGGAGGTAGCCAGTGAGCGCATGGGCCACTTGGTTTGCTGATTCACTTCATGCACTTGCCGGTGTCAGATGATCCTCTTTGACTCAGATAATCCCCTTCGACTTAGATAATAGCGTTCATCGCATTCTCTTTGTCTCGAGCTATGTGCAGACACCTGTAAGTATTTTTAGATGACTATAGATACCCTCTCTAAAGTGTTTCAGCCTCATTTCTTTATAGAGGAGTCTGAAATACTTTGGATGTGATAGGTCCCACCTTCAGTCAGTGTCAAAGGACCTGTAGCTAGCTTCAATTCTTGACTTCTTCAGCCTTCAGCCTATTCAGTGTTTTGTTGAATAGATAAAGTTCTTTCGACACTACGTTTATCGTCTGACCGTTATCGAAATCTTGAATCGTAAATAGTGAGTTCGTTTTGGCTTGTGTCATTGAGTTGACATTGAACTGATTATCTTCGTCGGGAATTCATATCTGAATCGTAATTGAACTCCTTGGAATCATCCTTTAATCCAGAATTTTTCCTTAGCCTTACTTTGGCGAAATCGTCGATGCGTTGACTGTCCTTGACTTTTACAGTAACGCGTTGACCGGCGTTAACCTTTGCTGTAACGCGTTGGCCGACGTTAACATAGTTTATACTCATATGTTTCCTAAAGCTTACACAGTTTAAACTCTTAAGACATGAGACCATGGCAGTCCCAAATATCGGGGCTGTAGGACCAACTATTTAAAACTGATTCATCTGCATGTATGGATCTTATCCTGAAATTGTTGGATCCTCAAATCACGAGACCAACTAATGAAGCTGGTGCGTCAATAACTCTCACACTTATAGGATTTTTGGCAAACCCCCAGTCATCAACGGGTTTGATGAGCCTTTACCAACTACTGTTTGAGTCGGGCTAGCATGCAGATTGTTTAAATCTGTTCCACATGTAACGTTGTGCTAAGAAAGTTAACTCCCTTAGTGCTACGTTATTGAATACATAGACTTCGTCTTTCTTATGGGAATAGACTACCCGACAACGTGTGTTAGACGTAGACTTAGGATTTTTGGTAAACCCTCAGCCTTCAATGGATTTGACGTGCCTTTACTGACTACCGTTCGAGTCGGGTTAGCATGCAGATTGTTTAAGTCCGTTCTGCATGTAACGTTGTGCTAAAAGAGTTAACTCTCTTAGTGCTACGATATTGAATACGTAGACTTTATCTTACTTACGGGAATAGACTACCCGATAACGTGTGTTACGCATTGACTTATCCCTACTTAGGCTTCGGGATAAAATTCCCCAGACTTAGATTCTGGTATCTTCTTCAATGGGTGAAAGACTAAACCGGCAACGCGTGTTAGGCGTAGGCTTATCTCTATTTAGGAGTCGAGATAAAGTTCTTCGCGCGTGTAAGGCGAGAATTTTGGCGTTATGAATAACAACCTGCCATAATGTTAAATATGTGGGCTATTGTTCTCTTTACGGCAAAAGACTAACCGACAACGCGTGTTAGGCGCTGACTTATCCCTACTTAGGCTTCAGGATAAAAATCTCCAGACTTGGATTCTGGTGTCTTCTTCACTCGATGAAAGACTAAACCGACAACGCGTGTTAGGCGTTGACTTATCCCTACTTAGGATTCGGGATAAAATTCCTCATGCTTGTGAAGCACGGATTTTGAAAGATTGTGTCTTCTCTTGGGGAAAAGAAGAACCCGATGCGGGAGAGGAAAAATATTATATTCTATCTCTCAAAGTTGAAGAGGAAGAGTTTTATATTCTATCTCCAGTTACAAAGGAAACTCAAAGTGGGATTTCCACTTTAAGAATCCGGGAAGGTAAAACTAAGAGTGAGATCTCCACTCCGAGAATCGAAAAGATTCTGATAATCCTAACTCTCGGAAGGTTTGATTATCGAACTAAAGATGAATTTCTAGTTTATCGAGAGTGAATTATGGTTTTGGTCCTAACTGTAGGAAGATTTGACCAAGCGGGAGTTTGAGGTGATTCTAACTATAGGAAGGTTTGATCACTCGATTTGAAAGTGGACCTTTCGTTCATGGAAGGAATCGAGAGGGGGTTTTGATTTTGGCCCTAACTGTAGAAAGGTTTGATCAAATGGGAGGTTTGAGACGATCTTAACTGTAGGAAGGTTTGATCGCTTAATTCGTGGACCTCTCGTTCATTGGAGGAATCGAGAGGGGGTTTTGGTTGTAGCTCTAACTATAGGAATGTTTGACCAGGTAGACAGCGGGAGTGGGAGTACAGATCACAGTGCGAGTGTTGACTTGTACCGATTACTCAGTGGGGGTTCTTGGTATCAAGTAATAAGAACTTAACACGAATGGGTTTGACAATTCGTCAAGGATTAGCAGATTAAAATTTCAAGCATTATGTCCAGACTCTAACAATGGAAGTGTTAAGTGCAGAGACGTAGTAGGATTTTGAGTGGATTAAACTAGAAAATATTTTTTTAGTGGACCCACCGTTAATTAATTTGATCAGTGAGGGATTTTATGGTGAATGATTGTAAATCATCAACACCAGTGGGAGTTTTTTTTGTGAGAGAAGATTGATCTAACAAAGTGAGCAAATCTCATCTCAGCAAAAGAGTGCTTGGAAGTTGATAGAATTGATCCCGACAATGAGATGTGTTTTACCCTTGAACATTCAGACTCTGAGTGGGAGTTTCTCATTTATCACTTCTTTGTAGTGACCGGGTTATCCCTAAACATACACTATATAGCATTCTTTCAGGAACTTCCTGTTACATGAATCATCCACCCCCAGCTTTCTTTGTAAAATCGGGTCTAACATTATACTTAGTTGGATAACTGGGTTATCCTTAAGAATACCAGACATGACACTTTCCAAGAACTTCCCGTGAAAAAAAGGAAACAGTTTAGACTCATATACCTGTTGAAGTATTGAGAAGCAGTTTATACTCGTATACTCTTTGGAGTGTCGGAAGGAGCGGTTTATACTCTTATACTTATCGGAGTCCTCATTCGGCTCAATTTAGCGTTATGACGCTAACTTCAACCAAGGTTTGGATGCTATTCTTGAGAGCAAAGCAAGTCTTGGTAGGATGAAGGATCCTCCTGTAGTATGCACAGTACTTTGGATCTGAAGTATTGTCAGCTTCCTCCTGATTTGCGATAGGTGGTAACTTGATCTTGTTGTTTTCAAGGAGGGATTCGAAAATGGTTGGAATGTCTTCATCCTTGAAGGAGTACTCTTTTTAGAATCTCGGATTCAAAGTTTTTTGTTATCTTCGGGATTACTGTTGTGACGTATGATTAGCATCAACAGCAGCTGCAGGGGCCTTCCCTTTACCATGGGAGACGAAGCTTGAATTTGGAAGGTTAGCCGTTGGTTGGCTTCTCTCGGCTTTCTTTCTTCTAAGGAAGCGTTCGGCCTGCTCTCCGTGCAATTTCAACTCTTTTCAGATGTCGAACGGTGCTACCCCCATAACTTCCAACACGTCCAAAGAGAGGTTGTTGTGATAGGTTTGGATGATAAAGTCCTCTGTGATCGGATCTCGGTAGTTCTTTGCCTTATTCCGGAAGCGCTTGACGAAGTCGTCGACCGTCTCGTCGTATTCATGTTTCTCATCGAAGAGTGTCCTGATTGACACCTCGGCGTCATCATCAAAGAAGTGAGTGAGGAATAGGCTCTCCAGGTCATCCTAGCTGTTGATGCTTTGAGGCTTGAGATGGCGGTACCAATCGAAGGCGGGCCCACGAAGTGTGCCAACCAATGATCGAACCATCAATGCTTCATCACTGGAGATTATGCCCAAGTGGGACTTGAAGTAGATCAGGTGCTGAGTGGGTGAACCCTTCCCGTCAAACGGCGTGAAGTTGATCAGGTTAAACTTCGTCGGGTATTCTATTGAATCCCACTCTCTTGGATAGGAACACAGAATACCGGTCTTCTTGACTGCTCAAGCAGACATCAGAGCGTCGATTTTGCTCTTGAGGTCTTTCATCTTCTCGTCCTCGTCTGTATCATGCTTTGGACGATTTCTAAGAGGAACAACGCGGCCACCCCCGACATTGTCATCGTCAGTGGGACAACCCCCAACGTCGTAGTTTTTAGTGGGGCCACCCTCAGCGTCGTTGTTTTTAGTGGGGCCACCCCCAACGTTCTGGTCAACGGGAGAGTTATCAGCATTAAGGTGTTAATCCATATCTGAATTGCTAGCTGCTTGCCTAACATTGTTGCGACGACAAGATTTACCTATCTGATTCGATAAGGCTCAGATCTATTGGTCATGCTCCTCTCTCATCTGCATCATAGTCATTTCCATTTCGAACTTGAAGCTCTCTTTTTTCTTAGCCAAAGCATCCTCAATGATTTTGGTCATTTTCTCGGTGTTAATCATAAACACTTCACGGTATTGTCCTGGACTGGATACCGTTTTGTCAGAAGAGACTGCAGAGTTGGCATCTGAGGCTTCATCATCTGAGGATAATCCCCTCTGCATTCTCTGATAATCTCTACGTCTAGTAGTCCCTGCATGTAACCAAGTTAGACGATGCGATACGAGCGGGTTAGAACTAGAAGGTTGAGCCGACTTCCCTTATCAGCCATGTTAATTATGACTTTTGGAAGTTCGTCATCTTGAACAGCTGATCGTTTCTTACGGTGACGCTTTGGTTTAGACTTAGCCTTTTCGTTAGAGATTCTCTCGAATACAGAGACCCTCTGTGGAGTGGTCTTAGGACAGCTACACGCTGATAATACTGCCCTGATAATCTTGGTGCACGGACAGTGAGAGTCCATTTCTTGGGTACTTCTCTTCTGAGACTTGTTCGTACCCCCAGCCCGATAGTACAACTCATTGGCATGATGATCGGAGCAATCTATCGCGTGTTGGCACGACTTCTTAGGTATAACGTCGTCATCTGACAAACACGTTTCCTTCTGAGGACTTGTTGCCTTGATGGCTTTCTCAAGGGTCACACGTTTGGAGTCACGCTTTCGTGAGCGCGGGACCTTAACGGGCTCTTGGACGCTAACTTGCAGTCCGAGGCGATCAGTTACAGGTGTTTTCCTATTATAGAAAGGCTCTGACTTGTTGCGAGAGCCTGTACGTCCTCCAGTTTGATGAGTTGCTCGGGATTCAGTCACCGGACCCAAGCGTTCTTTGATAGGAACTTTGCCTCGA
This sequence comes from Asparagus kiusianus, assembly GCA_022839385.1. Taxonomy (NCBI): domain Eukaryota; kingdom Viridiplantae; phylum Streptophyta; class Magnoliopsida; order Asparagales; family Asparagaceae; genus Asparagus; species Asparagus kiusianus. Next base: position 550,323 of record BQKN01001013.1, read on the forward strand.
TCCTCGTGCAAAAGACCTAAGTAATCCATCATCCTCATCTTGAATCAGGACAAGTCTAGGCTATCACGGGGCCCTGCCAGAGGTGTGTGATTCATCGGGATAGAAATAGGGGCTGTCGGAGGCTTAAACGGGACCGTGGGAGATGAACCGGGTGCGAACCGAACCGAACCGAGTGCGAACCAGCGCGAACCACCACTTGGTGGCTCAGCTTGGGCCGAGCCACCATTCAGTGGCTCGGTTTTGGCCGAGCCACCAGATGGTGGTTCGCGCATTTCGATAGTTCTGGGCGCTGTTTGACATTTTGTCGATGCCGTTTCGGACTTTGGTTTCCAAACTTAGCGTGGTTTTAGTGGCTTCTTGATCACCTCTTTTTGGCTCAGCTTATGCGCTTCTTGCATGAGAATCCGTTGTGCGCAATCAAGGTGCGACGCTTCTGAATGTGCTCCTTGAGGGTTGAGCGGGCCCATTTGACTTGGATACATTCATTCGCTGTTGGTTTGGAGGAGAGGACATCTGTTTGCCGTTGGGTACTCGATTCCTTCTAAGTTTCAGATCCGCCTCATAGCAGATCCCGTCAACAGGCTCCAAAGCCTTGGCGAGTCGGCGCGCGAAGTGTTGGCACTGCCTTTGGCAAGCTCTCTTTGATAAAGTGGGCGTGCCGCCAGCGACTATCTCCTTGATTAAAGAGGAGTTCAGAGCTGCATATCCGGCTTCGTTGGAGGCTGGAAGGGCATTGAAAGGTGAGATGACAGCAGCAATGAGGACCATGATCTTCTTGCGCTTGCGAGGGGCGGAGGATCTGGAGGAGGATGACAGATACTCCTCGAACTTTAGTTGGTCGAACTCGTACTCGACCTGCTCGTCAACCAGGATCCGGATCCATAGTTGTGGCACGATAGCTTCAGCAGCGAAGCAATTGACTCCCACTGTGGTCACCAGCGTGTTTGGGTCAGAAATTGCTGTTTTTATTGTCATCGAATCTATTACAACCTTAGCTGTTACAATAAACTAAAATAAATAAAAAGTCGATCTTTTTATAAGATCTTCTTACACAATGAAAATATAAGATTACAATTCCTTCAAACAACACACAATCAGATGTTTATCGCCTATTATTTACGTGCCTGTGCCGGGATGTTGATATCCGTGAACTGTCGCGGATCAGATCCGGTTGATAGATTAAAAATCAAAGCTCCTACTTCACGAAGGAAGTATTCGCTGAAGTGGTAATCTCGACCAAACAAGATTACGATACTTCTCGGGATTTAAGACCAAGCTTAAATCCGGAGGAATATGAGGGAAAGGGGTTCAGATCTCTCGAACTCTCTTTTTGTTTATGGAGAAACTTCGCCAAGATCTGGTAACCCTTTGAAATTTGTGGCTCCACTCTTAATTTTGACAGCACCTCGCCCTCTTGATCTCCTTGTGAAATGAGCCCCTAGGCTTGTATTTATAGGCTTCGGTTGGGGGTTTTCTGATAAGAACGATGGATTTGGCCTTATCCTCAGTTGACAACCGTCTAACCATGTGTAGAGATGATATCAAGGCAGTTGGGAACCTCTGGAATACAAGAAATCTTGTGATAACCCATCAAAAACCATCAAAACATATTTTCAGACAAAATCTACCGAACTGGGTTCAAATGAACCGAACCGGGTGTGAACCGGCGTGAACCACCACTTGGTGGTATGGCCTTGGCTAAGCCAGTTCGTATCATCTCGGGTATTTTAGATGTAACTCTCTCGTCCTATCTTGTAATGAGATGATTTAAGATGTGTTAGAAAACTAACGAATATACCTACAACTTTTATCTTTTGAATGTCTTCAGAATCAAATAACATCATGGCTGAAATGTTAGTTCTTTGTGCGAGCCACCAAATGGTGGCTCGGCACTGTGCGAGCCAGTTCATACGTCCTCGGGTATTTTAGCTCTAACTCTCTCATCCGATCTCGGAATGAGGTGATTTAAGATGTGTTGGAAAGCTGGAGAAGATACCTACAACTTACAATAGCCAAGCCACACATGGTCTAAATGTCACCTCTTTGTGTGAGTCACCAAATGGTGGCTCGCTGCCTTACTAGCCAGTTCATACTATCTCAGGTATTTTGGCTCTAACTCTCTCGTCTGATCTCGGAATGAGGTGATTCAAGATGCATTAGAAAGCTAGTGAAGAGACCTACAACCTCCAATAGATGAGCCAATCATGGTGTGGGCAAGAATAACATGGTGTTTCGCCCCCCTTTTGGGCGAAACACAACTCCTGGCTGAGTCGTTTTACCGTTTCGCGTGTCACGTTGACTCGTACGCTTCACTGATTCACTTCATACATTTCATTAACTTGGAGGTGGCTGATGAGTATGTGCGCCACTTGGAAGTAGCCGATGAGCGTATTGACCACTTGGAGCTGGCCGGTGAGCACACGGGCTACTTGGCGATGACCGGTGAGTACGTGGTCCACTTGGCGTTGGCTGACAAGTGCGCGGGCCACTTGGAGGTGGCCGGTGAGTGCATGAGCCACTTGGTTCGTTGATTAACTTCATACGCTTGTCGGTGTCAGATGATCCACTTTGACTCGGATAATCCCCTTCGACTTGGATAATGGCGTTCATCGTCTTCTCTTTGTCTCGAGCTGTGTACGGACACCTATAGACATTTTTAGACACCTACACCCACCTCTAGTGTCCTGCTCAAAACATAAACCAACATTGAGAGTACCTCGAATGTACCTCAAAATCCATCTTACGATGTCCTAATGACCCACTCCTGGATCGTGTATGTATCTCGAAACCATGCTCATCGCCTGTGGCAAATCTAGTCTCGTACATACCATCACGTACATCAAGCTCCCAACTACACTCGTATATGGGGTCTTCAATATTAGCTCTCTATCTTCAACTGTCTTCGGAGAAAGGTCAGCTAAAAGTTTCAAATAGGCTTCCAAAGGTACACTAATTGGCTTCGTATCAATGCTAACATTAAATCGCTGTAGAACCTTCTTCAAATAAGTCACATGTGTCAAACAAATTCTGTCCTTCTCTTTATCTCTGCCGATCTCCATCCCTAAAATATGTTTTGCCTCACCCAAATCCTTCATCTCAAACTCCTTTGAAAGCTGTTCCTATAACTCATCTATAGCTAATCTGAAAATAGAAGCAACCAACATGTCATCAACATAAAATAACAAATAAATATTCGTTACTCCTTTTAACTTGCGATAATATACGCAAGGATCAAACTGGCTTCGAGTGTACGAATAACTTCATGAAACCATCAAATCGCCTATACCACTGTCGAGGAGATTGCTTCAAACCATATAGCGATTTTTTCAACCTACAAACCAACTTTTCCTTCCCTGTAGCTCAGAATCCTAATGGCTGAGTTATATATATTTCTTCATCAAGATCACCATGAAAAAATGCCAAACCATACTGATCTAACTGATCTAACTCCAAACCATATTGTGCCACCAAAGTTAACAAAATATGTCTTCACAACCAACTGATCTAACTCCAAACTATACTGTGTCAAAGCTAGCAAAATCAGAATCGAAGAGTGCTTCACCACCGGAGAGAAAACCTCATTGCAATCAATACATTCCTCCTGTGCATAGCCCTTCGTAACCAACCTAGCTTTGAACCTTACTAGAGTGCCTTCAATGCCCTCCTTCTTCATGTATACCCACTTGCAATCAATCCCCTTCCGCCCCTTTGGAAGCTCAACAAGCTCCCATGTATCGTTCTTATGAAGAGACTCCATCTCTTCCTGCATAGCTACCTGCCACGAATAAGCTTCCGAACTCAGCTCAGCCTCTCTGAATGTAGTAGGCACTAACTCATCGATACTCTCCATCGAAAGTGCATACACAACTACTGTGTTGGTATATCATGTTGGCATCCATATGTCTCTCCTCTGTCTTCGAACAGTAATAGAATCCTAAACCTAAGCCGTCGGTCCCTGATCCTGTACATCTGTACCCGTGTCCTCCTCGTCGTCACCGTGCTCGTCTGGCGTCACCTCAGTCGGCACTCTAATGGATACTGAACCATCTGGACAATGTGGAGCTACATCGATCTTCACCACCTATGATATCTTCTTTGTCAGGTCACTCTCCACCTAATGAGAGCTGGGAAGCTTCAAGATAGAAACCTCGTCGAACGTGACATCTCTACTCAGCACAAACTTCCTATCAACTGGATCCCATAGCTTGTATTCCTTGACACCACGCTTGTATCTTACGAATATGGCTTTTCTAGCTCGAGGTTTTAATTTATCTGTTCTAACATAATGAAATATAGGGTACCCAAATACCTTAAGCTAGTCATAGTCGTGTGTTAGCTCTCCTGATCACATCTCCATAGGGGTCTTCCCCTCAATCGCAGATGAAGGCAGCCTGTTAATAAGGTGGCTCGCATATGATAGTGCCTCAGTCCAAAAGATCTTCTCTAAACCACTCTGCGATAATAAGCATCGGACATTCTCCAGTAAATATCGATTCAACCTCTCTGTCACTCCATTCTGTCGCGGTGTATGACTAACTGTAAAGTGTTTCTCTATGCTCCTACTGAAAGGGGTCTGATGTGTACTCACCGCCATTGTCGGATCGCAACATCTTTATCTTTCTTCTAGTCTGTAGTTCTAATCTCTTCTTCCACTCCACAAGTAAATCTAGGACTTCACTCTTCTTCGTCATGGTATACACCCAACAATGCCTAAAATAATTATCAACGAACGTGATGAACCAATGTTGATAATCATATTTTATTATAATTTTATACCCTCATTATCTATTTTATATGAATAAATATGCCATTAATAATTATTTTTATCTTTAATTGCAGGTTAGTGAAGAATAAAGCCCAAGATCTCTTATCTCAACAAAAACCCATGAATTAAATGAAGAACACAAGCAAGAGTCAAAAAGCCCAAGCCCAGAATCAAGCCGAGTAGCCTGTAGAAGCAGGAGAAAATAAAAAAAATTAAATATGAAAAAAAATGTATTCAAGATAGTTGGCCGCAAAGAAACGGTGATATCTCCTAATCCGGAAGGCGGAATTTAACATATAATATATGAAAATCGCCTATCTCGACGAGACGAAGCCAACCGTGTAGTCAGATTTTTTATTAGAGCATCGATGCAAGCATCGATGTGGGCATCGATGCGAAGTCATCCAGATTTCATCAACGGTCGAAATTGCATTCTTGGGGCTCAAGTTTGATCAAAGGGCTCTCATTCACTGATGTTTACTATAAATAGAGGTTGAGAGTGAGGGGTTAGAGGTGTGAAAATTTTTGTAACTCCTTTTGGAGAGGAGGGCTACTCTTAACTGAGAAGGCCTTCCAAAATTATAACTTTTTGTTGCAATTAATAATAATAATTTTTTCATCACTTTAAATTTTTCTCTTCTTCTCTTTGTTGGATGATGAAGATGAAGATGAAGAATTATTTGAAGGTTTGCATTTCTCTTTTATTTCTTTTTTATTGCTTATTAGTGTAGATTTATTTTTATGCTTGTAGTTAGATTTTATTTCTTGTTAAATAGCCAAGAGGCTAGAACCCTCTTGCCTTAGATTTATTTCATGCTTATAGAGTAGATTTATTTTCTTACATTTAATTCTTACAATTTTATTTTGTAGTTTAGATTTTACAATTTATTTTGTAGTTTAGATTTTGCAATTTATTTTGTAGTTAGATTTTAATTTCTTACACTATTCACCTTGAGGCTAGAACCCTCTTGGGTTTAGTTTTTCTTTTTGTTTATTTTTATTTTGTTTGATTCACCTTTAGGCTAGAACCCTCTAGGGAATCACCTTTTTCTAAGAAGTGGGTTCAATTTTAGATTACTCATATCTATAATTGAATCCACCATCTTTAATTTCTTGCATTTTCTTTTATTCTAGAATTTTGTTCTTCATTCTTGATTTTTTATTTGATTCTTGATTTTATTCATTTTTCCTTCTCACCTTATTGATCACACTCATTCTTTGTCACATCCACTCTCACTTAAATTTTGCGCCCCTTCACACACTATCACTTTCACTCTCATTATCTCTCCACAATCATATTTACTCATCACTCCTATTTGTCACGCACACAAAATAAGAACCAATTTTATATTTTCTCCTACAAAACACCTTCCTCGTGGGATCGATATCTTTATACTATAACTTGACATGGTTGTGCACTTGCAACCTTTTTGGTACATGTTTATACCGCATCAAATGTCGACCACCAAGTGATACAGTCTTTGTGAGACCCTAATCATCTGTGTGCACGTAATCCAAGATACCCTTCGTCTTATGAATGATAGTCCCAAACTTCACCTTCGTCTTCTTACCAAGAACACAGTACTCATAGAACTTAATCTTCCCACTCTTGTCTCCCTTTAATAGCCCATGCTTGCACAAAGTCTGCAATGATTTTTCTCCTGTGTGCCCTAACTTATAGTGCCAAAGTCTACTCGTGTTCGCCTCCGAAATAGCTAAAGCTACCTAGCCAACCTCAATGCTCCCCTTCAGATAGTACAAGTTTTGACTACGGACTCCCTTCATCATCACCAAAGATCCCCTAGTGACCTTTGCTACAGCGTCCTCAAAGGTCACCTTGAATCCCTTTACCTCCAAAGTTCTAACAGAAATAAAATTCTTCGTCAGCTGAGGAATAAATCTCATTTTTTTTAATTCACGGACTACTCCACCGTGCATCCGAATCCTCACAGTACATATCCCACAAATATCATAAGACTGATCATTTTCTATGACAACAACACCCCCATCGAGTCTCTCAAATGATGCAAACCAATCTCGCCTAGGGGTCACATGATAAGTAGCATCAAAATCAAGCATCCAATATGATGCATGCACATGGTTCACCTCTGGAGTAATCAATAGAGAAAAGCTCGATTCATCGGATTCATTGCATTTTGCAACATTCACCTCGTTGCCCTTCAGGCCTTTCTTCTTGCTATTCTCCTTCTCTTTGAGTTTCGGGCAGTCTCTCTTCCAATGTCTCTGTTTCTTACAGAATGCATGCTGGTTCTTTACTAACTGGTGATGGCCTCTATACTTTGACATGTTCCTAATACCACCTCTCGGATATGGGCTTCTACCTCTCGTCGACAAGGCCTCTCCTGAAGTACTAGAGTAGGAATTCTCCTTGTCCTTCCTTCTCAAATCATAGTTCGTCAAGGCATTAGTAACTTCACTATATGTGATAGAAGATCTCTTGTTTAACAAAGTAAGCACGAAGGTATCATACTCCTCATCCGGTAAGAAGCCGAAAAGAATGATAGCCTTGTACTCATCCGTGATCTTCTCATCCACGTTCGCTAAGTTCGATAATAACTTTGTATAGTTGTTCATATGAACTACAAGCGAGGTACCCCTGGACATCTGAAATCTAAACAATCTTTGCAGCAAGTGCAAATGGTTCTCAACACTCTTCGTAAGATACTTATTATTAAGAATCTCTCACATCTTTATTGCAGACGTCGCCCCAATCACATCATACTTTAGCTCCTGTTTCAAACAGGATCTGATCACCCCATAAGCATTTCTATTTATCTTTTCTCATACTGCCTCTTCATATTTTGGTGGTCTCTCATGGACCATGATGGTCTCCTCCAAATTTTGAGTATTGAGCGCATCTTGTACGTCACACATTCACAAATCAAAATTGATCTTGCCATCATATTTAACTATACTAATTTTAGTGTTCTGAAAACCAACTTAAACTATACCTGCCATCTTGCTGCTTTCACCAACTTCTTCACTCATACTCACAAACTCCAAATTGTTGAGAAAAAATTCGATCTTGATAGAATTTAAAAGTTACCCAACTGAACCCTAGAACGGATTCCAAATAGATCTCCTAACCACACAAAGAATGCAAAATCTTCAATGGCAACCCCTAACACTATCTCCACCGAAGCCTAGAACTCCAAGAACCAAGCTTCCACGACGAATCTTCCTCCACCTAATGTCAAAACCCTAGATTTGAAATCTGAGCTCTGATACCAATTGTTGCGTGCCTTTGCGGAAGCGTGCTCGACAACCAAACGAGTCCGCGAGTCACGGGAGAAGATTAACAAACCAAACACGAGTGCAATCCAATCCAAAATACGACAAACCAATTACAAACACAGAGATATACATGGTTCGGTAATTTGCCTACATTCACGGGGAGAGGATAGGGAGATTTCACTATTTTGAGGAGAGTACAAAAGGGTTACAATCACTCAAACACTCGAACAAACCCTAACCAATGATCTCTCAACTCGCTCACAAGTTCCCCCTCTCAAAGTGCTCAAAATACTCTCTATTCACTGATTAACCAAACCCTAAAATCATGTTTCAATATATATATATATATATCAAAGCACAAACCAAATCAGAATAGGTAATAAAGCCCAGGCCCAAATCCGACTGGCGGTCGACCACGCCAAAGCTCACGGTCGACCGGACAGAACGACAGAAACTAAGAAAATCCATTACAGGATCCGCGGTCGACCTGACCTAACATCGCGGTCGACCGACCAGAATTCCAGAAACTACCATGTACTCGTACACGTTTGCGGTCGACCGCGCCAAAGCTCGCGGTCGACCGGCAAGCACCCAAATGACTGTTTGCTTCAAATTTCTTGAACTTTACCAATATTTTTGCCATTTCTACATTATCACGAAACACATATCCTGGAAGTTATATCAATAATTTGTCTGTCTGTTTGTTACTTGAAGGATATAATTTTATATTTCAAAAATGCCTTTGTAGGTTGAGGGATCTTGATGCGGCATAAACATGTACCAAAAAGGTTGCAAGTGCACAACCGTGTCAAGTTATAGTATAAAGATATCGATCCCACGAGGAAGGTGTTTTGTAGGAGAAAATATAAAATTGGTTCTTATATTATGTGCTTGACAAGTAGGAGTGATAAGTGGATGTGATTGTGAAGAGATTAAGAGAGTGAAAATGGTGTGAAAGTAGGTGCAAAGTGTAAGTGAGAGTGGATGTGAAAAAGAATGAGTATGATCAATAAGGTGGGAAGGAAAAATGAATAAAATCAAGAAACAAATAAAAAATCAAAAATGAAGAACAAAATTCTAGAATAAAAGAAAATGCAAGAAATTAAAGATGGTGGATTCAATTATAGATATGGGTAATCTAAAATTGAACCCATTTCTTAGAAAATGACGATTCCCTAGAGGGTTCTAGCCTAAAGGCCAATCAAACAAAATAAAAATAAACAAAAAGAAAAACTAAACCCAAGAGGGTTCTAGCCTCAAGGTGAATAGTGCAAAAAATTAAAATCTAACTACAAAATAAATTGTAAAATCTAAACTATAAAATAAATTGCAAAAAGAAAATAAATCTACTCTATAAGCATGAAAATAAATCTAATCTATGAGCATGAAATAATTCTAAGGCAAGAGGGTTCTAGCCTCTTGGCTATTTAACAAGAAAATAAAATCTAACTACAAGCATAGAAATAAATCTAAACTAATAAGCAATAAAAGAGAAAAAGAAAAGAAATGCAAACCTTCAATTAATTCTCCATCTTCATCTTCATCTTCATCATCCAACAAAGAGAAGAAGAGAAAAATTTAAAGTGGTGAAAAAATTATTATTATTAATTGCAACAAAAAGTTACAATTTTGGAAGGCCTTCTCAATTAAGAGTAGCCCTCCTCTCCAAAAGGAGTTACAAAAATTTTCACACCCTTAACCCCTCACTCTCTACCCCTATTTATAGTAATCTTCAATGAATATGAGCCATTAGATTTGTCTTGAGCCCCAAGCAACAATCTCCACCTTTGAATTTGCTTTTTGTTCTTCTCTAGCCCAACATAGGAGGCCCATATGAGATTCAAAATTAAAAACCAAGTCTTTACAATCAAATCCGGTCTTGAGCTCATTGATTTTCGGCCCAATTAATGAATTTCAAAATTCAATCTTCATTTGATTTCAAAAGCAAAGTCCGGTCCATTTGGAAATCTGCAGCACATTCAAAATACGGCCCAATCTTCATTTTTTGAAATCTTTTGCAGCCAAATCCGCAGCACATTCAAAAATTGAAGCAAATCAGGCCTATGGAGCTCATTTGATTTCAAAAAAAAAAAGAAAATGAACAAGCCAAATCCGGCCCATGTGGAGCTTCAATTCCTTGCAGTCCAGCAGTCCGGTCCTTGCTTCTCCGGCCCATTTGATTTTCAGCTGCAGCACAAGTTCAATGCAGCAATCAATGTTTGGTCTTCATTTGATTTTTAAACTTCCAAACTCTGCAGCAAAGTCGGCCCATTGGAGAGTTTCTTGATGGGCTTTGGGTTTCCAATTCAAATGAATGTTATCAAATTCGGTCCAAGCCAAGTCCAATTCATTTGGTGTAATTTGTTTGCTGGGCTTTGGGCTTCTAAGCTCAAATATTTCATTTGAGAAATAAGAGGAAGAGCTGCCATCTTGGATGTTTTGGAACATTTGGGCTTTTGGCCTTCAAAATTCAAATATTTCACTTTGGCTTCTTGAATTTCTCTTATTTCTTCATTTACTCAAGGGCATTTGTTGAGAGATGGGATTTTTGGGATTTATTCTTCATTAACCTGCAATTAAAGATAAAAACAATTATTAATAGATAATGAGGGTATAAAATTGTAATAAAATGTGATTATCAGATCTAATTTTATAGGCCAAAAGCTAGATCGATCACTAAACAAGATTTTTTTTTAAATCCGGGTTAGTAATTTGTGGTCAATAGGATTTGATCCTGGACCCTCTTATTCCATTTCAAAGTCATTAGTTGCAATGAGGGTTAATTGATATAAACTTATATTCTTACAATTACATAGATAAAAGGTGACATGCAATAGCTTAAACAAAAATATCTTACTTTTTAAAATTGGAAACTCTGTCATGACATGTCACCCCAAGAGTTGAAATAGATTAAGATAAGAACCTATGCAACACAATTAACTCGAACCTTATGCAAAAGATTGATTAAACTTAGTAATTGCCAAGAATTAGCCCGTGTATTCAGGTATAAGAATTTTTGGACGTTTGATTGAAGATCCATGTTACCTATTGACCGGTTTACCTGTTAGCTTGACTTGGTCATTAATGACCAAATCAACCACTATTTCTCTGTTGAGAGAATGGTGGAGAACGTGAATCATGGGTGGTTGAGAGAAAATCTCTCTTGGGGGCGGATCTGAGGGGTAGAGATGATGGGGTTAAGCTCCTATATAAGGAGGACCATTCTCCTTGAGAAAATATAACGAAAAATCAAAGAAAACTCACTTACCCATTACCGGAGCTCCTCATAAATCTATTCTTTCTTCTTCCTTGAGAACAAACACTGGTATCAGAGCTCAATTGCATCGATCGGCCATCTCGAGCTCTGCATCAATCGCCTTCGATGACGTTGCGATCGATGACCACGACGACTCCGCTGCAATCGACGACCACGACGACGACGACTTCGATTACTCGACCGCTGCTGCGACTTCGACGGTCGCTGAAGGAGAATACGTTGCTGATCAACACGGGAGTTTACGTGAAGGAGGTTCGGTGAATCGTCCGTGCTGTTCGTCGGTGGTTTCGTCGCTCTTCTTTTGCCCCCTTTCTCCGGATCTGAGGTTTTGTTTTCGCTGCCTTGTTAAACATTATGAAGTGGTGCCAACCTCTTCAATTAACGGATGAGCCTAGTCTTCACTCAGCCCACAATCAGCTTGATATTATCAAGAACTCACAGGCCCAGTTATAGAGTCCATTTATTTTTTATTTGTTGAATTAAAGCCAGACTCATCAGTTTTAAATCAAAGCCTTTGCTCTGCCCACATACACTTCACTCAGCCCATATTTCAAAGCCCAATAACAAAGCCCACGTTTCTCTCAACTAACCATGCCTTTCATTTGTTGAATTACACAAGTGTTGGTTAGTTCGAACCGAGAGTTACTTGTTCTATCTACTGGATTCTTTTCAAATACAAGCTACACCAACTCAGATCAGGGAGTTAATTGTTCAATCAACACCGCTAAGTGACAATCTCGCGCAAATTGGAGTCTCTTTCATCAACTCAGAACAATCAGGTTCATTTTATTTTTTTTTAACATTATTATATTTTAGTATAATTGTCAATATATCAACCTTATACATATTTTAAAATTAAATTTAGTTTTAGTTCTTTACCTAATGGCTAGTAAACTCGTTCTATCAGAACTAGGAAAAATTAACAAATTTAATGGCAGTAATTATGATATGTGGCATATGAAAATAGGATATGCTCTTATTCATGACAATATTGATGATATAATCGAAACCACTGCTCCAACCCTTACTAATAAATCAACATCTGAAGAAAAGAAAGGGTTTGAGCAGTGGAAGTCGAAAGACAAAAAGGCAAAAAGCCTTATGCTCATGTTCATGGAAGATAATTTAATCAAAGTTTTTGAAACTTATAAAACTTCCATGGACATGCTGAATGCAATAAAAGAAAAATACGACACTGCTTTTGAAGTTAAAATTTAACTCCTCTTGCATAAGTATAATTCTTATCGTATGTAAGAGGGAGACAATGTCGTAGAACATATAAACAAAATGATTGTCATGGTTAAGGACTTATCCACTGCTGGGACCAAAATCCTGGAAAGAATGCAAGTGGTAACCATTTTGAATAGTCTTCCCCCTTCACTTGCTGTGGCTGCCACCATGTTAAGAATGAATCCTGCCATTAAGTCTGTCACTAATCTTCCTATGCACCTAGCGATAGAACAGGACTTAACAGCTAGTAGGAAGGAACCAGAACTGAATATGGTGTAGCAGGAGCTGAATTATGTCCGCCAGAGGCATAATACTAGAAGCTATAAAAACTCTGGTCCTAGTAAACCACAACCGCAATGATCGAAGTCACAGCAGTTCAAGAGAAAGAAAGTACCCCACGGAGCCTGCTATAATTGTGGAAAGTTCGGGCATTTCAAACCCAATTGCCCACAAGGTAAAAAGCAGGAGAATAAGTGAGGCTATAAGCATCCAGAATAAGGAGGTACTAGCAAAAGAGAATTCATCGGTGTGACGGAATGTAATGTTGTAATGACGGATATCAATGGTTGGTGGATCGACTCCGGTGCAACTAGGCATATCGCAAAGGACAAGAAAGGAGTCATAGAATTCACTGAGCTTAAGAAAGGAGAACAGAGAATCTATATGGGAAATAATACCTATCTCGATGTAGAAGGTATTGATTCGTATAGATTGGATCTTGAGGACAGTATTCTTATCCTCAAAGATGTGTTCTATGCGCCAGGAATTCGGCGTAATCTGATCTCTGTTCCCAGCTTGATGAAAAAAGGACTGGAAGTTAGGTTCTATAATAACAGGGTTTCTATAGGCAAGAATAATAAAGTGTATGCTATGGGAAAATATGTGTCCGAGCATGAATTATGCATTCTTCCAGTAGTTTGTAATAATTCTGATAATGAAATTTTGAATTTGAACTACTTGTCCTGTTATATTTCTGAGTCTGAATTGTGGCATTCTAGATTAGGACATACTAGTATTTCAAAAATAAAAGAAATTATCAGAATGAACTTGCTTCCTGCACTATCTAATGTTCAATTATCACCATGTGAACATTGTTTAACTGGTAAAATGACTAGAAAACATTTTATTGGCGGACAGAGAGCAAATGAACTTTTAGGATTGATACACTCGGATATTTGTGGTCCCCTAAGAGATAATAAGACAGAAGTTGAAAACCAACTTGGATTAAAAATCAAAATTTTGAGAACTGATAGAGGTGGGGAATATAACTCTAAAGAATTTGAGAGTTATTGTATTCAGCATGGAATTAAAAGGCATACAATAATGTCGTATACGCCACAACAGAATTGTGTTGCTGAAAGAAAAAACAGAACATTACTTAATGTAGTTAGATGCATGTTGTCTCATTCTGGTCTCTCTAAAAACTTTTGGGGAGAAACATTGTTAACTGCAAACTACATTTTAAATAGAATTCTCATTAAATCATTTGTATCTACACCTTATGAATTATGGAATGGGATTAAACCTAATTTGAGTCATCTCGGGAAGTGGGGATCTGTAGCCCATGTTCTCATTCCATGTCAACTTAGAGATAAGTTGGATTTTAAAACAATAAAGTGTAGATTCATAGGATATTCAGAAAAGTCAAAAGGTTATAAGTTCTACAATAAAGAAAAAGGAGTCATTAAAAACAGAGATGCTACATTTCTAGAGAATTTAGAGGAAGAGGAACAAGTTCGAGAGGAAACAGAACCTCTAACTGTAATAGATGATGATTATTACGGTGTTGTTCCCACTAATGACCCTGATATTGTGAATGAACCTAACCTTAAAAATGATGAAATACCTATGGAAAATAATATGCCTAATCAACTGGTTGTAGGCAACAAAAGGCCAAGAACACAACCTTCATGGATGGATGATTACTATTTGTATTCATGTGAGTCATCATATTTCTCGGTAGATACAAATATAGAAGAACAAGATCTCTTAACCTTTTCTGATGCGATAAAATCGCATGAATCAGCTTCATGGCTAGAATCTATGAGAGGAGAACTTGATTCCATAGAAAAGAATAAGGTATGGGAGTTATGTGATCTACCAGAAAATAGAAAAGCCATAGGATGCAAATGAGTGCTCAAAAAGAAATATCGTGTTGATGGATCTATTGATAAATTCAAAGCACGGTTAGTTGCCAAAGGTTATAACCAGAAGGCAGGAATAGATTTTCAGGAGACGTATTCTCCTGTAGCTAAATTTGCATCCATTAGAATTATTTTGGCTATTGTTGCATATTTTGATTTGGAGTTATTCCAAATGGATGTTAAAACTGCACTCCTTAACGGAGAGTTGAAGGAAGCAATATATATGCAACAACCTGAAGGTTTTCAGGTGAAAGAACAGGAACATAAAGTTTACAAATTAATAAAATCTCTATATGGTTTAAAACAATCTTCTAGACAATGGTATCTCAAATTTCATGATGCAATTACTAAACTTGGTTTTATTCAAAATAAATTAGATAATTGTGTATATGTCTTGAAAAGTGAGAACAAGTTTACTATATTATCCTTATATGTGGATGATATATTGCTCGCTGGAAATGACCTAGAAATGTTGAATAAAACCAAGGCAGATCTCAGCGAAAAGTTTGAGATGAAAGACATGGGAGATGCATCATATATTCTTGGAATTCAAATAATTCGAGATAGAAAGTCTAGAATGCTAAGTTTAAACCAAGAAAAATATTTAAGATCAGTTCTTAAAAGGTTTGGAATAGAAAATTCCAATCCGGCACCAACTCCGTTGGTTATGAGAAAGAGATTATATAAAGAGCAAAGCCTTGGAGAGGGGCAGAAGCCATTAGATGTTCCTTATGCTCAAGCAATTGGAAGCTTGATGTATGTAAAGTTGTGCACCAGACCTGATATAGCTTATGTTGTAAGTCTAGTCAGTAGATATCAAAGTAATCCAGGACCAGCACATTGGGAAGCTGTTAAAATGATTATGAAATATATCAGAGGTACATTGACTCATAGATTAGTTTATCAAGCTGATTCGCTTGAACTCCTCGGTTATTCCGATGCTGATTTTGGATGTGATAAAGATGATGGAAAGTCCACTTCGGGACACTTATTCATCTTTGGAGGAGGAGCTGTTTCTTGGAGTAGCAAGAAACAAGGGTGTGTTGCTAGATATACGCAAGAAGCTGAATATATAGCTTGCATATGGTAACTACACATGCTGTCTGGATAAGACGGTTTTTTATTGATCTTGATCTCAATTTGTTAGAAGGACCTATTGATATTTATTGTGATAATCAAGCAGCAATTAGCTTAATCAATAGTGGTGCGAATAGCTCCAAATGAAAACATATTGAGATCCAGTATCACTATATTCGAGATATTGTAGAAAAGGGAGAAGTCAAAGTAACTTATATCCCTACTACAGATATGATTGCTGATCCTTTGACAAAAGGAATACCAGCGGAATCTTTTATCAAACATGTAAGTTTGATGGGACTTAGGAATAACTAAGTCCAAGTAAAATTTTATGAATAATGAAATAAGAGTTACTCTCTACGGATAGTGAGAGTAATGATAAGCAGAAACATCCGATGTCACGGATAGTGGGAGGCATGTCACTTGGTTAATTTGGTCAAGTGGGAGATGTTAGCTTGACTTGGTCATTGATGACCAAATCAACCATTGTTTCTCTGTTGAGAGAATGGTGAAGAACGTGAATCATGGGTGGTTGAGAGAAAATCTCTCTTGGGGACGGATCTGAGGGGTAGAGATGATGGGTTAAGCCCCTATATAAGGAGGATCATTCTCCTTGAGAAAATATAACGAAAAATCAAAGAAAACCCACTTACCCATTACCGGAGCCCCTCAAAAATCTATTTTTTCTTCTTCCTTGAGAACAAACATTACCATGAAATTCTAATCCCCAAGATAAATACTTCTGCATGATATCTAAATGACATGTCTATTATGGGAACTGATTCTCCATTGGATGCTAGACTTCTCACAATGCGTAGATGAGTCAGTAAATAGATGGTTTCTGAAAAATAATAATATACCTATTTCTTTCCAATGGTTTCCTGATCAAGCATTTATGGATCTAGAGAAAAGGGAAGCTATGCTTGTCAAGTTTGTTTAGCCGTCTCGGTGGTTTCTCTCATCAAGTATTGGCCTTGATTTGTCAATAATTCTTAATTATATATACTATCTTTTCTTTTTTCTCCTTTCGGTGCAGAGAAATGGATGGCAACTTCAGGCTGCTTAGAGGGTCATAACGCCTTTGCAAATCGAAGTTTGCATTTTTAGGGTATATGAGAAAGTGTTGCCTAGGCTAGATTTGTCAGTTATTCATACTTACACTCTGATGTAATTTGGAAAATGTCTATATCAATCACAATATATTTTTATAAAAGTGATAATATGTTGCACTTTCAAAACAGTTTTTATCCCCTTCCAATATTAGACCCTCGAATCTTAAATATTTTGACATTAGTTACTTAAATAATTGAAATTGCTATTAGGTTTCCCAACTCTTATATGTTGCTACCCTTACTCTTAAGAGCGCGGGGCTTGTAAGAATTGAGGGATTGAATAACAATTTCAATGATTTTAGGGACTACATTTGAGACAACTTTAAAGAATTTGGGTACATAATAGCTAAATTTGATATGATTTGGTGCTGTGATCCTCTCATTTCTTGTAATTATATTGGTTATAGATTTTAAACATAATATTCATCTCTATCATCGATAAACAACCCCATAGGTTCCCTGATTCCTCGTCTTACCAACATAGCTATGCTCTTTTACTACAATCTTCGGCATTTCCATCATAAGCTAATGGTGGTTTGTTGCCAAAATTTTTCTGTTTTAGACAAAACCACAAAGAAACATATTTTTATGGAGAAATATTTGAAATCAACCATTTTTAGAATTTAATCAGCAAAAACAACCTTCTTCCTTAAAAATGAGCAAAATCAACCGTTTTTCGCCCTCGGGGGCAGAAAACGGTCGATTTTGCTAAAGGGTTTTTGTAATTACACGGTACTACTAGTCTCATGTAACTAGGGCCTGTTAATCCATCATTAGCCATGTCAATGAAATGGAAAATGGACGGGACTACTAGTCCCGTATAATTTGGCCGCTTAATTAAGGCTTTAAATTACATGGGACTAGTAGTCACGTGTATCAATCCCGTGTATCGTAGAAATTGTATTTCAGCAAAATCGACCGTTCTCTCACGACAAGTGTGTTACTCGTCGGTAGAAGCGTGCTCGCAAACCAAACACCCACACGAGTCGGCGAACAAGAGAGAGGAGAATAACCAACGAGTGCAATTCACAAAAGAACGACACAAACCAATCACAAACATAGAAATTTACGTGGTTCAGCAAGTTGCCTACGTCCACGGGGAGAGGATGGGGAGATTTTACTATATGGAGGAAAAAACAATGGGTTACAACTCTCTCAAACACTCAAAATAACCCTAACCAACAATCTCTCACTCCCTCATAATAATCCCTCGCAAAAAGTACTCAAAAGACTCTCTTTTCTCTCTCTCTCAAATCTCTTCTAAAACGTTCTATATATATAGAGACCCTAAAACCAAAACAGACTAGGAATCCTAATAATTCTAAAACCAAAACCAAAACAGACTAGGAATCATATTTGTCCTAATAACCTGCTATCCAACAATTCTCCACCTCGACGAAGTGTTCCCAAAATAGAGCCGACACCAACAAGAGCACCAATGTGTCGTCTCTCTAAATTCGGCTGCACCAATATAGTTGCCTACGTACCCCCTCACCCAAGGGATCAAGCCACCCGTAGTTCATCCAAATGGCCTCGAAAGACCTCAACAAGCACAAATCCGCAATAAGTTTCTACACACCAATTTCTCCTTTCCTGCAGCTTGAAACCCCGATGGCTAAGTCATATAAATTTTTTCATCAAGATCACCATGAAAAAAGCTGTTTTCACATCCAACTGATCCCATTCCAAAATATATTGTGCCACCAAAGCTAGCAAGATCCGAATCGAAGAGTGTTTCACCACCGGAGAAAAGACTTCATTGTAGTCAATGTCTTCTTTCTATGCATAACCCTTCATAACTAATCTAGCCTTAAACCTCATAGGAGTGCCCTGAATGCCCACCTTCTTCGTATACACTCATTTGCAACCAATAGCCTTCCGTCCCTTTGGAAGCTCAACAAGCTCACATGTATTGTTCCTGTCAAGAGACTCCATCTCCTCCTACATAGCCTCCTGCCACAAATCAGCCTCTGAACTCTGCTCAGCCTCTCTGAATGTAGTAGGAACCATCTCGTTAACACTCTCCACCGAAAGTGCATATGCAATGATTGTGTCCGTATATCTCGTTGGCAACCGTATGTATCTCCTCGGTCTCCGAACTGCAATCGAATCCTGAACCCGAGTCGTCGGTCCCTGATTCTACTCTGTCACACATGTATCCTCCAACTCATCACCATGCTCGCCTGGCAACACCTCAATCGGTACTCTAATAGATATGGTCCCATCTGGACTATGTGGAGTTGCATCGATCAATCTCCACCACCTGCAATATCTCCTCTATCGGGGTGTGCTCCACCTGATGAGACCTGGTAGGCTTCAATAACGAAGCCTCATCGGATGTGACGTCTCTACTCAGCATAATTTTTTTCTCAACTGGATCCCAAAGCTTGTATCCTTTCACACCATGCTTGAATCCTACAAATATAGCATTCCTAGCTCGAGGTTCTAATTTATCTGTTCTAACATGATAAAATGCAGGGCACCCAAATACCTTGAGCTTATTATAGTCGTGTGCTGGCTCTCCCGACCACATCTCCATAGGGGTTTTCCCCTTAATCGTAGATGAAGGCAACCTATTAATGAGGTGGCTCACATATGAAACTACCTCAGTCTAAAAGATCTTCTCCAAACCATTCTGCGATAAAAAACATCGGACCTTCTCCAGTAAAAACCAATTCAACCTCTCAGCTACCCCATTCTGCTGTGATGTATAACTAACTGTGAAGTGCCTCTCTATGCCCTCGTCTCGACATAGCGGCTAAAAAGGGTCTGAAGTGTACTGGATGCTATTGTCGGATTTCAACGTCTCTATATTTCTCCCTGTCTGCAGTTCTAATCTTCTTTTGCACTCCATAAATATTTCTAGGACTTCACTCTTCTTCGCCATGGTGTACACCCAACAACGCCGTAGGCTGTCTAAAAATTCTTACAGATAGTCGATCCCCATCAAACACTAATAATGGAGGTTATAATTCGATTACTTCCATAAGATTATAAATTGAAGAACTTCATAACGATCGATGAAGGTTACAATTCAACAACCTTCATAGCAACCAATGAAAGTTCTTATTCGACGACCTTCATAATCATCAACAAGAGTTACAGTTGACGACTCTTATATTCCAAGGAGCCAAGATGAAGATCATAATCATTGCAACGCTCTAACTAAAAAGACTACAAATCAATGGTCTCTTCAACTCAAAATGCGGAGCTAGTTGCTACGTTCCAAGAACAAAATGCAGAGCTCACCTCTGCGTTCTAAGAATAGAACGCAGGGTTCACTACCGCGTTCTCAGCTCAACACGTAGAGCTCAACTCCGCGTCTAAAGTTGAAGATGTAGAGTTCATACCCAGAACGCGAATTTCATGTTTGACCCGTTCAAACACGAGCTAAACGGTTCTAAAACCGTTTCTCATGATTTGAGGGGGATTACCCCCCACTTAGGAGCGATTTTAGGGGTCAGTTACACCCCTTAATCCCCTATAAATAACTAAAAATTAGCTTAAATTGGATTTTTGGCAGATCATTTTGGAGGATCGAAATTAGCATGCTTTGGATTTTGGAGAATTTGGAGTATCATCAAGAGCCATTCTTGGAGCTTTTCCTTAGCTTGTGAACCATTTTGGTTAGATAAAAAAGGATTAATTTCCTTTCTCAAATTAACTCTTCACTGAGTTCTCAAACTCGTCCAGAGTTCTTAAACTCATGAGAGTTTTAAACTTGCATTGCAAGTTCTTCCCATCAAGAGGAATCAACCAAGTTCCACGAGGCGAAGCATTCGGATCGTCAACATGATACAAGATTCAAACTCTCATCAACACCAAGAAGAACCCAAGTTTAAACAAAGGGGAGGGTCTCTGTTGATCCCTTCCTTCTTTTGTAAAACGGGATACCGATATAGAAGAGTTGTAAATTTTTTTCTAAGTCAGTTAGAGAGATATTACAGTGAGAGATTATATTCATTTTTTTTCTAAGTTAGTTAGGAAGATTAATACGAATTTTATTCTCATTTCCTCTTTAATTTTCCTACAAACAAAAGATGGAGACTCTGCTAGGGAAAAGCTTTTTCACCGATAAAGAAGTGGTGGCACAATCCGACATCAAGCTCACTGGAACAATAGTCGAAACTCTGACCGTGGAGTTTGACCAAGCCAAGTATGAGGAGCTTATTTCCTCCGGATCCTTTAGTCCTAAGGCTATGCGTACGGTTCACAAAGTCTCTAAGGAGATTAAGATTCCAACTGTTGTCGACCCGCCAAAGGAGAGCCTCTCTTTGGGATTGCACTGTTCATACAGTCCTTCTATAGATGAAGAGGCCACTCAGCTCCAACTAAACTCGTCAATCGAGTTAAAGGCCCTACACCCGTGCCTGAACAAAAGGTATCGGGTCATAAGAGGCCCATCACTGCGACTAACTTGATCAGTATATATGGTGACATTGCTGTAAAAGCCTTAAAACAGGCTAAGAAGAACGCTGCTCGACGAAGGAGGAGATCCTTACAATGAGCATAACTCTGGTAAAGCCGATCCTTCAATCAATTCGAGCTTCGCGTTTGTGAGCCTAAACATGACCCTGAGCTTCGTGTTTCTACTTTAAAACGCGAGCCTCGCGTTTATGTACCCAAGCACGAGCCTTGCGTGAGCCAGACTGAACGCGACCCTCAGTGGCATGTTGTACAATCAAAATGTGGACCTCAGGCCCGCGTTGAACACGAAATTCACCTTCGCGTTGATCAAGCAAAACGCAAACCTCACATTCAGAAGGGGGTTGCACACAACCCATGCGTTCAGTTGCCCAAATGCGACCCTCGTGCTCAGTTACCTAAACGCGACCCTCGCGTCTCAGTGTTAAAACGTGACTCTTGCCCGATGTGTTAACGAAAATAAGATTCTTCTTCAGCTGAGGAACAAATCTCATTTCATTCAACTCGAACAACTCCGTCGTACATCCGAATCCCGACGGTACCTATCCCACAAATGCTAGAGGACTGATCGTTTCCCATGACCACCACACTCCCATCGAGCTTCATGAAAGATGCAAACCAATCTTGTCGAGGAGTCACATGATAAGTAGCATCAGAATCTAGCATCCAATCCGATGCATCAGCATGATTAAGGAGTAATCAATAGAGAAAAGAATGAATCATCTGAATCGTTACCACTCTTAGCAACATTCACATCGCTAGCCTTCGGGCCCTTCTTCTTGCTATTCTCCTTCTCTCTGAGCTTTGGACATTCTCTCTTTCAATGTCCTTGTCCTTTACGAAAAGTACACTGGTTCTTCACTAATTGGTAGTTGCCGCTTAACTTTGATCTGTCTTTGTTGCCACCTCTCGGATAGGGACTCCTACCTATCGTCGACAAGGCCTCTCCTAAAGTGCTAGCTCTAGAAGATTCTTTATCCTTCCTCATCAAGTTAAAATTCGCCAACGTATTAGTTACTTCACTATAAGTGACGGAAGATCTACCGTTCAACAAAGTGAGCATGAAGGTATCACACTCCTCATCGGGTAAGGAGCCTAATAACATAATCGCTTTGTACTTATCCGATATCTTCTCATCCATATTCACCAAGTCTGATAATAACTTTGTGTAGTTGTTCACATGATCTGCAAGTGAGGTACCCTTAGACATCTGGAATCTGAATAATCTTTGTAGCAAGTACAACCGGTTCTCAACACTCTTCGTAAGATACTTATTGTTGAGAATCTCCCACATCTTTATCGTAGACGTCACGCCGATCACATCGTACTTTAACTCTTATTCCAAATAAGATCTAATTACCCCACAAGCATTTTGATTCATCTTGTCACATATCCCCTCATCATACTTCTATGGCCTCTCATGGACCATGATGTTCTCTTCCAAATTTTGAGTATTCAAAGCATCTTGCACATGCATCACTCATCCACAATCCAAAGTTGATCTTGTCACCATACTTCATAACACTGATCTTTGTATTCTGAAGTGCAACCTGAACTATACTTACAGTAGCCTTGCTGCTTTCACCATTATCTCCTACCATTGCTTGCTAACTCCAAATTGTAGAGAAATTTGAACAACTGGTAGAATTGAGAAATTACCCAACTTGAACCCTAGATTGGATTCCAACACGAACTCCTAACCACACAAGGAAGGCGAGATCTCCAACTGGCAACTCCACAATGCTATCTCCACCAAAGCCTAGATCTCCAAGATCCAAGCTTCCAACAACGAATTTTTCTCCACCCAAAATAAACTCTAGGTCTGAAACCCTAGAGCTCTGTTACCAATTATTGCGCGTTAGCGGAAGCGTGCTAGTGAACCAAACGCCCACACGAGTCAGCGAACAAGAGAGAGGAGAACAACCAACGAGTGCAATTCACAAAAGAACGACACAAACTAATCACAAACACAGAGATTTACGTGGTTTGACAAATTGCCTACGTATACTAGGAGAGGATAGAAAGATTTTACTATATGGAGGAGAAATACAATGGGTTACAGCTCTTTCAAACACTCAAAATAACCCTAACCAACAATATCTCACTCACTCACAATAATCTCTCTCTCAAAGTGCTCAAAAGACTCTATTTTCTCTCTCTTCAAATCTCTTTTAAAACGTTTTGTATATATATAAATCCTAAAACCAAAATAGGTAGGAATCCAACAATTCTAAAACCAAAACCAAAACAGACTAGGAATCCCAATAATTCTAAAACCAAAACCAGAATAAGAATCTTGTTTGGCCCAATAAACCTGCTATCCAACAGAGCGGTTGATTTTGCTAATTTTTTCCTACTTGGGTCGTTTTTGCTGATTAAATTCTCAAAATGGTTGATTTTAAAAATTTGTCCTATTTTTATCTTCTAATCCTACAGCAAGAAGATCGTACAAGCCGAAGTAATTAATAAGAATAATGCTAATTATACTTTTCACTGAAAATTCACAACGGCCTCGTATACTTGTATTTTATAGTACCAAGAGGTACCAGAATGATAATACAGTTAGCATTACTCAATCAAACATCTCATAGGCGATTACATACCAAGTTGAGAAACAAGAGTTTTACACTCATAAGAGAAAGTGCCTTAGTGCTACTAATTCAAACTTCAATAAGTCAATAACAAACAAAAGCCAAAGTCAAAAGTAAGCACATTTTGTAACAACATGAACAACTTAACAGAGCTCCTACTTCTTCTTCTTTTGAGCGTGAAGATTGCGGAAGTAGTCCTTCGGATTGTCCTCAAATGAGTCCCTTCCCATGACTGCACCCTTTCCACCTGGTGCCTTCATCATCTTCCCCGCGCCGTGCCCACGTTTCTTGCTCCTGCAGCAGTAGACACAGAGAAGAACCACAACAAGGGCAGTGAGCCCAACGCAAACCCATTCACCCACAATCTCTGATCTGGTTTCTGATGGTAAAGCCCTGCTGATTCTTTCTACCAACAACTCCCATCTGCTCTTCAAAATGTTGAAGTGTTGAACATGTTTTTCCCAGAGGAAGTTTTCGATCATCTCCAGTGATCTTTTCTCTGGCGGCACAACCAGGTCGAACTTTTCTACCAATAGTGCCCGCATATTATCCAAGATGTGGAAGAGTTGATCCAACTTTCTCCCCTCAAAATCATCTACAAATGATCTTCTCTCTGGTGGTAGAATCTGGTTGAGTTGATCAACCAACAGAACCCAGATGTTCATAAAAACGTGAAGGAGTTGATGCAGTTTTTCCAAGAGCAAGTCATCTATGCGCTCTTGTGGATCTCTAATTAACTTCACTAGCTCACTGACTTTATCTACTATTAGCTTCCACTTTCCTACCATTTCTCTGAGTTTTTGTTTAATGAGGGAGGAACAAAGAAAACAGGATGAATACGGAAATCTAGTAGGCCACAGAAGTCCTTATGTGATGAGTTAAAAAGAAAAAGAAAGTAGAGCAACGTGCTTTTTAGTTAGTGGGGGAATCCTATTCAGTTCTTTCTTTTCAGAAAAGAATCCAATTCAGTTCTTACTGTCAAACGTATTGCTTCGTACACCAAAATCTGAAGAAACCCAAATGAAAGTATGGCCAATGGTCCAGCACGAGTTTATAATATCATGTAGTCTCACTAGTACCGGCATTGGTAGAATGAACGCATTGACAATTGATATAGTCAATGTTTATTTATAAAAAAAAAATCTTACTGCATCTATCTAAAACCCCTGTGAAATCTTTCTCTTTCTCAAATATTTCTTTTTTGACAAAAGACACTCTGTGTCATTTATAATGAGAAAAAAAATAGGATATTTTGTTGGGTTTGTCCTTTATTTCAGCCTGAAAGATGCAACGAAAGAAGAAGAAACATATCCGAACAACAGTAATACGACGAACGGGCTGTGGTATTGTCGAAATACTGTGGTCTGGGTGCTATCGCTTTCAAAGTATCAGGAAGCAGCCCAACTGTCGGAGAGGAAAATTGTAAAATATGAACATTTCGGGGACTAATATTATCGGAAAAAAAAAAATCTGTAAAATATAAGTGCCCGGGAATCTGGGTTGAATACGAAAATATAGTGGGTAATCATTACGATGTGATGGAAAGTGAAAGTTTTGCTTTCAATTGCTTAGGAATGAAGCGAAGCAACTATCGGACAATCTACATGTATCAACGTTTACAATATAGTAAAGAGCGCATGAAATAAAAGCACCAACGTTGTCCTTCCCAACTAGGGCAAGTAGGTTTATTAATGGCGCCTCTAATGAATGAAGATAAATCAAAATCTTTCTTGTAAAAAATAAAAAAGTGTCGTTTCCCTCAAGTACACCAATGTTTACATTACTTTTGACTTTGATACCTCAAAGTTTTTATTATGCCCATAAGATTACCTCAAACGTCCAAAAAATAAAATAAAAAACTAATAATATTTTGATACCTAAAATAGCATAATCGGGTACCAAAGTTAAATTTTTTATAATTTGGAGATGGTTTTGAGAAATAAAACCTCATGATATCAAAGTTAAAGATGATTTAAACTTCGCGGATATGTAAGTGCAAATAATTGAAATAAAATTATCTTTGGCCTGCACTAGAATCATGAGTACTCAATGATCATGAATATCACTGCTATTTAATGTATTTAGTCTATTGTATCACATATATGACTAAATGTTAATCCCGCTCTAAGAGTTGACACACGTCCTAAGTTAACTATGCATCGTATGGACTCAACCTTATGCAGGACGAGTCAAGTAACGTCATCACTCGGCCATTCCAAAGAAGGGCAAAATCGAAAGGGGTCCTCACTCGGATCCCGTAATTAAGGCCGGCTCTATGCCTCTTAATTTTGTAAAACCAAGTCGAGAAGCTCTCAATCCAAGATGGCCGAATCAAAATGTGTCATTTTATGGCCTACTCGCAAAGCTGGGACGAGAGGCGGTCACTCTCGAACCCCATGCCAACAGTCGATCATCATCACATTAAATGCATGATTGAAGTCATCATTACTCTAACCCCGAAAGTCATACTAACTCATCAAACCTCGTCAGCACCTTGCTTCCCCTATCACCCCAACATTAATCACGAAGGTGACTCACACCACCCGTGGTCGACAACTGTAAAGTATCAGCTGAATAAGCTAATTGCTTGGACTCGACCGAAGTTACAAAATTGCCCTCCTGAATATGTTATAAATAGCTGCCTTATCCACTGCATGAAGGTACGTGATTTCTAGCAATAGAACACACTGTAATTATACTTTCCCTCCTCCACTTGAGATCAATACTAAGTTGACCGTCGGAGGAACCCCTAGAGAACTCAACTCCGACTCTCTTCCGTATTGTTTGTGTGTAGGACCGAATGCTTTGCTGAAGAATCAACCATCAGAAGAAGATTGAGTAGTCCTAAAGCCCTACGTAATCTACATTAAAAATTTGTATTTGATATCTGACATTAATAGTTTGGCGCTCACCGTGGGGCTCTTTTTCTTCTTCATACAAGATGGCTAATTGTGATTGTCCAAGCCAATCATTAGTTCCTTCCACTGAAGAAGCACGTACCGTGGGCTATGTCACTCAAACCGAATTGGAAGACTCCACCTGAAGAATTTCTCAATCTCTTTACAACAGTTCGCCTCCTTCACAAACGAATTTCTCAGCTAGATGCCTCCCCAACAACCTTCTCCGTTGTTCGTCTCTCCTCCTCTTGTGGATCAGGCTAAGCAACAAGCACAGGAGGATTATACTGAACACACATCTCCTCCGCCTCTCCAACGGACTCGATTCGATGTTCATCCCCGACAACCACCGCAACACGTAGAGGCAAGTGGTGAGAGCCCTAGTTTTAGCCATGAGCGCACCACATAGACAAAATTATGTAATGCCAGACACCCTTATGAGGCTCCAAGTCCCTCCACCACTAACCTCGTGTCTGGTTATGATCGGACGTTTAACACCATTGCAGACACCATTAAAGGGGACAATTCACTCGCCGATTGGATCACGAATACCCCATGTGTGAAGTTCAAAATGTCATATATTGAGAAATGTAAAGGCGAGGAGAATCCAAGTGCGCATAACTTTTATGATCTGATGCATATGCAGTAGGTGACCGATCCGATCATCTGTAGAGCCTTCCATGTCACATTGACGGGAAGCGCTAAGATATGGTGGAACTTCTTGGACAAAAAGTTCATCCATGGCTTTGAGTAACTCAGTAAAAATTTGTATATCATTTTTTGGCCGACTCTAAGCAGAAGAAACCCTCTCACCTCTTGTTGCAAATGATATAGAATCCCGGGGAGAGTCTCAGAGACTATCTCAAGAGATACCAAGCTAAAATGTTAGAAGTTGAAGACTCTAGCAACATGTTCACCATGGACGCAATCTCTGTAGGGCTAGAAGATGATAAGCTACCCGACTCGCTCATCATAGACCCTATCACTAAACTATGAACAGCTAATGACCAGAGCTTAAGGACACATTGATGCATAAGTTGCCCAAGCCCACAAGGAGTCGGGCAGAGAAGTAGCAGCTACATCAGAAGCAGAGTTCTATCAAAGAGGGAAAAAGGAGAAGGATCCCCCAAAACCGACTCCAAGTCAAAGAGTACTCTCATATGCTTTCTACAGAGGAGAACATCATTCTTACGCAGAACGTAATGGGACATAATAGGTATGGATGGTAAAAGATCAATTCAATTTGAATGCTACGTTCCTATTTTTATTTGTTTACATTATTGATTCGAAAGCAAAATCTAAATTTATTTCTCCTTAATAATAGGAGAAGAAGATATCCTCTGCATGGTGTTGGAGCTTCACCCGACATAAGCATAAGATCATCCACAGCATCCTCCACGCCATCTATAACAACGAGAGCAGACCCAAGCAGTTTTCAGGCTATGCCATTTATCATACGCATCTCTACGTACTTGTTTGACAAGATTGATCCAGAACTGCATATTCAGGTGACTACTGAGATGACTAGAGTTGCGAGGACGGCCAACTCAATGGACGATCTCATGGGGTATGCTATGGAATATTTAGGCGGTGTGATTCCCCATAACGCATACGGTGGAATCATACGGATCATAAGCTCAATTGGCGATAATTCCGGTGCTAGGCAGAGCAGCGTTCAGGTACCTTATTTTTTTATATGTATAAATTCATTTTTGTTTACTATGTTATTAAACACCACATAATTATTTTTCAATTGGATCTTCAGAGTGGAGATATTGGAGGGAGCATCACCCATTCTCGTAACCGGGATAGAGATGCTACTGACGACGAGAGTTGAGGTTTTTTATTTTCTTTTAATGCAATAAACAGTTTTATTTGTTATAACACTCTACTTTTATTCATGTTGTGTACCTTATCTTAATCATGTGTATTGTTAGTGAACATGTGGTCGGATGTATATATTGGTCCGAATTGATTGATGTATATTTTGGATTTGATGGTTAGATATGTGTATTGTGTATGATGAAATTGTTGGATATGTGCATTGGATGGTTTGATTATATTTGGTTATTAATGTAACTGTTATGAATTTTGATTATATTTGGATGGTTGGATGTATTCATGTAATTCTACAGGAAATTGAAAATTTTAAATAATTTTTTTTGCTGTAAAATTATCAAACTAGACGGAATTTCCGTCTAGGTTGCCATAACCTGGACAGAAATCCGTCTAGGTTGGTGTTACTACAACCTATACAGAAAACCGTCTAGGTTGGAGCAACCTAGACGGAAAACCATCTAGGTTGGTTCAACCTAGACGGTTTTCCGTCTAGGTTGAACCAACCTAGACAATTTTCCATCTAGGTTGCTCCAACCTAGACGGAAAACCGTCTAGGTTGGCAATCTAGATGGAAAGCCGTCTAGATTGCCAACCTAGACGGTATTCCGTCTAGGTTGGTAATGTAGACGGAGTTCCGTCTAGATTACCAACCTAGACGGAAATTGCACAACCGTCTAGGTTGATGTCCGTCTAGATTGGCAATATAGACGGAATTCCGTCTAGTTTGCTCCAATCTAGACGGAAATATTCTAGACGGAGCAAACTAGACGGATTTCCGTCTAGGTAAACCGTTCTAGACGGAGCATAGAGCAACCTAGACGGAAATTTCCGTCTAGGTTGCTTATTTGTCTACTAGTGTGTGCCGACAAGAGAGATCAGAGAAAAGAGGTGGCCAAGAAGCATGCCCTCACTTCTCAATAGATCAGATTGAGAACTTTCCAAAAAGTTACTATAATAGTGATTCTAGTAGCCGAGTCAAATTTTATGGGTCGTGCAATTTTCAACATCGGTGTATATGTCGAACCTGTTGCTAACTGTTTTGATGTTATTTAACTAAAATATTCATATCTTGAGCTATACATCTCCGAATTGAGTTACATTTGTTCATGTGGATTCGTGACAACGAGACGGTTACTCCCATACACTCAAAATTGAGTTTTTTTACTCTTTATATATTTTTCAAAATCAGTTGTGATTAACTTATCGTCTTGCTCTCTATACTTAGGAACTTGATTCTAGCTTCTTGTATCATGTATAAGATATCTCAAACATATATTAGACCAATATAAAGATTCGTTATTTATCAAACTAAGTTGATTGCATGGACACAATCCTAACATTAGCTGTTTTAATTAGCACCATGACCATTGAGATTCCTTTTAGATTCCCAAATTCTTTTAAATTGTTTTAAAATTAGTCATTCAAATCATTAAAACTGCTACTAAACGCTTCAATTTATATATGTTAAATATAGGTGCCCTGCAGGCAATAATTATATATTATAACATGACCTATATGAATATAACATCCATGTTCAAAATAATAGTCTGTTATTTATGTTAGATTTATCTGATACTTTTAAATGTAGGTTAACTGAGTGTCAGTTTGATCTTATAGGTTATGAGTTTAATATCAACAAACACTAATTGAGCTATTAGGGTTTGACAGTTTTCCATACCCTAGGCTCAATAGTTTGACATGATTTGACGAAGAGACCGGACTATATAATATTATCACTGAGTGGTCCTGATAAAATTATGTTAGCATCTTGCAGACATTTATCACAACTTATATCCGGGTAGTCTTCATGTGTAACTAGCACCTCTGTTGTACTTGTGGATATCATCCACTGCCGAGTTTTTAAGTTGGGCCCTAGAGTCACATCAAGCACGTACTTGATTTCTATAAAACATAATTTATAGAGTGATGTGTATGATTGATACACATATATGATTTTACCAGATACACATAAACGGTTATGTATATCGGTAAAATCGGAATGCTATGTGCTTAGAAAATAAATTCTAATATTTTCCCCATAAAGTTAACTTTTAGTCAACTAATTGACTTTTTGGTCAACAGTTGACTTTTGGTCAATGCATTGACTTTTTGGTCATATGATGACTTATTAGTCAATGATTAGAAAATTACGAAATACCGTATTTATGAAATACCATATTGATATGGTATTTTTATTTATGAAATATACACTTTATTATACCTTGATTAATGATGAACCATTAAGGTGGTATGGTTTGGGAACATGGTTTTAGCACATAGTTTTGATTCTTCATGACTCTTTGCATGACTCATGAGATGAGTCATTGCATGACTCATGAGAGAATCGTTTTTTTGATGACTCATGGTGTGACTCATAAGATGAGTCATTCATATCATGACATATTCTTCTTTATAAATATGAGCTCTTTTTCTTCTTTCATGGTTAATGGAAAAATAAAATAAATGGTTTATTCATAGTTGCTTTCCATAAAAGAAAAGAAGAGAGATCTACCTCTTATTAAACTCTAGCAATCTTTGAGTAAGAGGAAGTAGTAAGATTTTTTGGTACCCCAGGGTGGATATCTTACCTTATGTCTCAAGAAGACTCCAGTGTTATCAAGCTCACTTGAAGACTTGGAGATCCACTACGAGGAGATTTACTACTACAAGGAGAACGAGCTAGAGGTTGTTCGATCTACCATCGAATCACGCTTCGAAAGTATGACTTTCTAACTTTTGTATGCTCTCTTTAATATAGAGATCATGTTAGATTTAATTAGGATGGTCCTATTATGTATTTCATGCTCTCTACATGCTTAGTATAATTATACATACAATATTCCGCTGCGTATTTTGCATGTAATAAGCACGAGATTTCCAACAATATAAGCTATCTCAAAGTAATCTCTCTAGTCAAGTAAGTCAAGAGGAGCAATAGCGAAGATATAAGAATTGCGAGACAATTTCGAAACCTTAAAGATTTAAGGGCTAATATTGAAAGGGGAAAAAAAAAACTTTGCTTAAATGTATTTCGATTTGAATCGGCCACTTGCGAAGAAATATATAAAACTAAAAAATTATGTATATTTCACTTCTTGAAAGGTCATTACTATTGGTAAAAACGGAGATGTAACAAGATTGCTTTAATGCATTGCAATTATTTAATGCTGCCACCTTTTTCTTTTTCTTGTTCTTTTAAGATCACTGTTGTCAAGTGCGAGTCATCCGATTCCACTCGTAATGCTGCCACCTTTTTCTTTTTCTTTTAAGATTCCTTCCTCTCTCGTCATGCTTTTTCACAAATGGTTATGATCTTTTGAATGGTATACCTTTATTCGTAAAGTTTTTTTTTTTTTTCTAAAGGATAATTCACAGAAATCAATCCAAACAGCTTTAGACCTCTTGGATATTGCTAAGAGTATTAACCATCGTGAGTGCAGAAGCAACTGCATGCGTTAATGTGAATGTAAGCTCTCCCATTAATTTATGAGCATCTTCGATCCAAAGGAAATTTCTCAAAACATGATACACATCGTACGACGCAGAGCACAAATCATCATCGATCTCACCAAGCCTTTTACCATGTAATTATACAATGCAATAAACCTTCATACATAAATGGACTCTAAAGCTTCATCCAAACCATGCATCGGCTTCTCCGTCTAGAAACAACCTCTACACATGACCAAATTAACTGAAGTAGAAAGAAAAATCTATAGATAGTAGCCAGTCAGAAGAAATTGAAGTTCACATGCACCCCAATACAAAGCGTAGCTGCTATCAAGTAGCTCTTATACCCTAATTAAGTAGGTGATACGTTTTCCTTCTGAGGAGGGGAACGGAATACGGATTAGAAAAGGTGAGGCCCGCCGGCATGGAGGGCGCGGAAGTAACCCAGAGGGTTAGCCTCAAAGGTTGCCCTCAGCATGGTGACACCCATCCTGCCTGGTGCCTTCATCATCTTGCCCGTGCCACTACCACATATTTGCTCTAACGCAACGGTTCAAAACCGTTGCGTT
>BQKN01001013.1:587953-602788 GCA_022839385.1 Asparagus kiusianus
AAGCGTTGCACTAGAACTGTTGCGTTAGAGCAAATATGTGGTAGTGTGCCCTCCATGATCTTGCCCGTGCCGCGTACGAAGCCGGGGAAGCAGCCGGAGCAGCAGCGGAAGAAGCCGCGGAAGCAGCCGGAGCAGCAGCGGAAGAAGCCGCGGAAGCAGGAGGAGACACAGAGAGAGAGCAAGAGAAGGAGGAGGGCGATGGGCAGGAACCGAGTGAGCCCAACACGGAGCCAATGGTGCAGGGTCTCAGAATCGGGCAGGATCAAGCTCCATTTCTCAACTAAGAGACCCCAGATGCTGTCGAATTTTTCAACAAAGGAACCCCAGCTGATGCTGTCGAATATTTGGACAAAGAAACCCCAGACACGATCGAAGGGGTGGAGGAGATATTCAAGTATTTTTTGAAAGAAGTTGGCTATGCTCTCTTTTGTTGGTTGTAGATCTCCTCCTCCTGAGTTTGCAAACTCATTTACTTTGTCTACTAACAACTTTCTTGTTCCCTCCATTTCTGAAGAATTTCAGCCACAAAAATAGGTTTTGGGAACTCGGGTAGACACAGTAGAATGAGAGACCGGACGTAGAGAGAGAAAGAATGAATATGGTGAGAGAAGAGGGGGATTGGTTGGTATATATAAGCGGTCGGGCAGGCAGGCCCCACTATAAATGGAAAATTTATAAAATAGTCCGTTTTTACTAATTATTTAGTAAAATAGACCGTTTTGCTAAATAATTAGCAAAATAGACCTCTTTTTGGCCAACAGATCAAAAAGATATCTATTTTGTAAAATAGCTCAGCAAACATACGGGACTAGTAGTCCCGTATATTTTAATCACGGATTAGTGAACTCAGAAAATTTCACAAAACATTAAGATGAACTCAGAAAACATACGGGACTACTAGTCCTATATATTTTCTGAGTCACTAATCCGTGATTAAGTTGGTTCTAAACATACGGGACTAGTAGTCCCGTATATTTTCTGAGTCTTGTTTTTCAAAATCGACCTATTTTTTTCAAAAGAGGTCTATTTTGCTAATTATTTAGCAAAACGGACTATTTTACCAAATAATTAGTAAAAACGGACTATTTTGCAAATTTTCCCCACTATAAATAGTCAGGGTTAGGAACTCCGATTATTTGGTCCTGTGAACGGTAGCGGTGGGTGCGAGCACGGAATAGGCCCACGCGAGCAAGCACGCGGGAGCAGCAATTCGACGAGCCCACCCGAGATACATGTGAAGCATTAGGCCCACCCAAGATACATGTGCATTGGTTTTTTTTAATCTCCTATAAATACCAACGCGTTTTCTTCCTAGGGTTTTGTGTGGGTGGAAACGCAGAGGAAAAACAACAGAGTTCTTTTTCAGCTGCAAAGAAGAAAACAGAAGGTTTAGTCGACCTTTTTTGAGGAGTTTTCAAGAGGCTTAGATCTGAGATCTTTAGGAGAGAAAAAAGAGAGAGTTTGGAGGATTTTACAAGAGAGAGGTCAATTTTTTTGGGTAAAAATCATAGTTTTATCTTTTGAGACGAGCTTGTGGATTGTACAAGTCGTCGGTGT
The DNA here is from genome assembly GCA_022839385.1 of Asparagus kiusianus. Lineage (NCBI taxonomy): Eukaryota > Viridiplantae > Streptophyta > Magnoliopsida > Asparagales > Asparagaceae > Asparagus > Asparagus kiusianus. Next base: position 589,511 of record BQKN01001013.1, read on the forward strand.
TCTCCTCATAGTGGAATCTCTCCTTCTCCTTCCCGTGGACGTAGGCAATTTTGTCGAACCACGTAAATCTCGTGTATTTACTGTTTTCTTGGTGTTGGCTATTGCTTGTAGGTTCCCTCGACAAGTCAGACCTAGAACTGATGAGAGGAAGAGTGTATATTTTACTTTGTTGAGATATTTCACTTTCTATTCTTATTTTTTTTGTGAAATAGGAATATAGAGGTTGACTTGAGCTTTTGTGAAAACAAAAGTCAGGGCTTTCTCTCAGGTTATATCGCTTTCGTGGCGTGATGACGTGACTCTGCACCCAACAATTGGTATCAGAGTTGTTATTCAGATTGGGAGTGGTATAGATTCTGGTTTGAGGTGGTGCTCAGCAATTTCATGAGATCGAGAAACGGATTTATTAATCAACTTAGAAGACGATCTCTGAGAGAAAGTATCTAGCTCATTGACTTTACCACCTCATCGCGATTATGTGGTACTTTTACCCTATAGAAAGATGTCACGTGTACCTTAGTCATATCTATGTATAAGAATCTAAATTAAATAAAACTGACCATAATTGTAATATTCTAAATCACAAAAGTTAAGGAGTCAACTACCAAATTAAAACTAACCATAACTACCATGCTCCCTTTCCTTATCTTTAATTTTACTCTCTCTTGCCGTTTCTCCGTACTTTGGGGGTTTTACATGAAAGAACTTTTTTTATTCCTCTAGGCTCAATGAACTTTGGGCCTCTCACAAACACCTTCTAAAACTTCAAACTTTATCAACGGACTTCCTACTGGTAATAATGGCTATGGTAAAAAAGGCAGACGTGCAACATCAGTGAGGTCGACGTCCTTGGTAGAATATCTCGTTAACATATTGCATGTCCTACTCTTTTATGCAAACTTCTTTTGCTCCATATAATTACTTAGGATGTTGCACCTCACATCCTTGTAATTGTAAATAATAATCTCAGTTAATAAGAATACAATTAATCAAGCTCTCTCAATACTATGATAAAAAAATAATTGGATGGACTTACGATAGAGTGGTAGAGGGTTTCTCTCTCATGACGGCACCTGTTCTTCGTTATGACATTGTGAGCGCAATTATTGTTATGCACGACGAAAACCAAAACCAAACCGATGTGCTTCAAGAGACCAAATCAAACAAACACCAAGAGAAGGCCAAACACAATCAAAATAATGGCACGACCATAAATAACTAATTTTAACGTGGTTCGGCAAGTTGCCTACGTCCACGGGGTAAGAAGGGGATATGGTTTTTACTAATAGAGAAGAAGAGTACAAACTGAGATTACAAATCACTCGAACTTACTAATTAATCTCACCAATAAATCTCTAATTCTTACCAAATAAAACCCTAACCAATAGCTCAGAAAATACCTCTTTTCTGTGCTCCAAATATCTCATTCGCTACTTAATTCTCTCTTCCAATCGTTCCATATATATAGAAATCCTAAAACCAAAAACATTATAGGAATTCTAAAGTAAAAAACAAAACAGATTAGAAATCCTAATAACATGTTACCAAAACAGATTTGTAATCTTGTTACCAAAACAGATTAGGGATATCAATAACCTATTACCAAAACAAATTAGGAAACATATTAGGAACCTGTTATTCAATAATTCTCCACCTCGGCGAAGTTTTCCCAAAACTAAACCGACACCAATACCAACTAAACGTCTTACTTGTTGCGTCCAGTATGAAGTGGAACAAATCCATAACAATGGACTCAATCCATAACAAGTCAAGAACCCAAACGAGAATGTGAACAAACTCCAAATGTTGGTATCAACTCACCAAATCAGTTGCATCATAAATGACTGTCTACGTATCCTCTTGCCCAAAAAATCAAGCCTTCACGTAGTTCACCAAATGACCTCTAAAGGCCCTCAATCCAATAAAAGAGTTTGTAACCCTTCTCCAACATCATCATCAAATCTGCGATTGATAGCTCTCCTAATGGCCCCAAAGTGAAACAAACTAAACACCTCAACCTGAGATGAACCAACGGTCATATCCAAATCCAAACTATACCCACCAACTACACTCGAATCCAAAACCAACTCATCATCTACATTCAAATCCAAATAATCCCCTAAACCGTGTCACCTTAGCTGGAATCCCAAACGATGCAGTATGATCTGGAGTATATGAACTTTCCACCCAACGTGGAGTAGCATCACCCTCCACCCGCTATGATATTTTAACAATCTGATCAACACTCTCCACCTGCTGAGAGTCAAATGTGACATTCCTACTCAGAACAAAATCAAAAGCTCCCAACTGATAACCAAAAGAGTCTTTGAATCCCAAACATGCAATCGGATCAAGTCTCACATCCTCGATGTGATCAAATGCTAGGCAACCAAATATCCGATGCAACCCAAAATCTGAAGCAGCTCCACCAAATCCAAAATCTCCAAATGTAGTAGTCGACAACCTATGACTAAGATGACCCAAATATGTCGAAGCTTTAAAACTCCTCTGTGATCCAATGCTCGACAACCAACGCCGATCCTACTCCAGCAAGGAATGATCCATCAAAACTGTCATCTCATCTCCTCACCCTAATATTTCCTCTCTAATAAAGTGTCTTAAACTGTCGTGAGGTCGGCACAAACACAAGAAATGACCCTTAGCAAAATCAAAACAACGGATTACTATTCTTTCAATACACTTCCTCCATCTGTTGTTGACTTCTAGGACTTCACACAAACGGGACTTGGTTGCAATCCACCAATGCCTAAAAAAATCACAAACATAGGAAACCAAATACCGATTATTGAAAACACCCTAATGACACTAGGAAAGAATCCTAGAGGGGGTGAATAAGGTTTATGCTAATCTAATTAGATTTAATGTCAAATAAAACTAATTAACAAATATCCTAGCAAATTAGATATGCAATAAGATATATATGCAGGGATAATCAATATAAATAAGGGTGGAACAAGATAAACAAATACAAACGATGTAGTGGATGAATTAGACAAAAGAGAATGGCGATAGAGATAAACAAAATATAAGTGCACAAGCCAAACTCAAACACATAAGAAATGATCATGGAGTTCGGACCTTCCATCCTACATCTCTACTCCCCACTTCCGGGGAGAAATCCACTATCACAACCGGATTTTTTACGCTCACTCGAATAACGTTTACATCTCACACTCGGTTTTCTAGCTCACCGAAAACTTTACAATCACTCATAATGTAAACAAACTAACTACCACCTCAAGTGTTAGTCTCTAGCTCGTGTCTCCATCAAGTGTTAGGAATTACAACCCCTCTCTAGATATTATCAACTACCCTACTCCTCTTGAGATGATCCCGTCTATCACCACACACTTCTCTTAGTATACTAGTGTAATACAAAATGAATCTCATATTAGTAGCTCACAACAAATGATTGTTCTCTAAACAAGGCGAGAACTCAACTAAGCACAACTCAAGGTTACAATCTCTCACACACTAAATTATACTATGTACGTAAATACTAAAAGCTCAAGTGGGTGTGTGTAACAATGAGATTCAATAAATCAAAATCAAACTAAACTCAATATAAACTCTAGCTTAGAAAAATGATTAATCAAACAATTATATATAAATGCAAAGCTAGATTGAGTTTAGAAAACTTCTCTAATAAATGACAAGAGTGAGAGAGAGAGATGAGTTGAAGCTTAAACACCAAAAGATAATCTCTTCTTGCTCTTGTGAAAGTTTCTTCACAAACCAAACTTGAAACAAAACACTAAAACAAACTTATACAAACTTTAAACCCTTGTAAAACTTGTTTTAAACACTTCTTGTTCGTCTTGAATGTTAAATACAATGGGGTATATATAGGCTTGAAGAAACCAGCCCAAAAACCTAAGAAATCCCAGCAAAAAGAAAAAAATAACGGACACATGAAAATCTGGAAAAACTAGCCGTTATGCCGTCAATCGACTGATCAGTCGACTGACGAGCTGACCGTTACGGGCTAGCGATATCTCATTAGTCGACTAATGAGCATGGTCAGTCGACTAAAACAAAACAGAAACTTTTTGTTATTCCAGATGATTTCTTCAGTCGATTGAACATATGTATCAGTTGACTGATAACGTGTTATCAGTCTGTTATGAACAGTGAAACTGAATTTCAAACCTCTTTAAAAATAGTAAATAAATTTAGAAAAATATAAAACTTTAAAAAATGATTGTAAACATGAAAATAAACATGTTACAAAAACTAGTTTTCAAAAGCATCTCCCATTTGTAAAATATCATCATTTTTCAAATATGTCCAAAATATGAAAATACACAACACTTGTTTTTGATATTTTAGCTAAACCACGTTTTGAAACTTTACAAAATGATTTTATAGACTTACTAAAAGATGTATACAGTGAATGTTAAGTTTATAAACAATAATACATTATTTTTACAAAAAATGTATATATAATACAAAACACATTTGTTTTTCAAAAACAATAGAATATGAAACATGTAAAAGTGTATATGAATATAACTATTGTTTCATATTTATAAAACTAAACCAAAACATATATGTATATATATAACTATATATATACAAAACCAAAATATGTATGTGTGTATATGATTGAGCTTAAAGTACTAACACACATAATATAAAAACCTAAACTAAATTACTCAAGCTTGATAGATCTTCATTGTAGCTCAACTTGGTACACCTTACGGATAAAGCTTGAACTTGGATCTTCAACATGAATTATATTGCTTCACTCCACTATTCTGCTAACCTCCATTGGATATGATCATTATGGCTTGATTTTATCCATCCTCCAACTTATTGTTTATCTATAATAAATATAAAACATAAGTACTAGACAAATAACATTAGTAGTAAATTGGTTGTTAAACATCATCAAAACAAAAAAGCCAACAATCTCCCCTTTTGGATGATGACAAACAATTTATAAAAAGAGACATATGCATGAAAGGAAATAATATACAAATTATAATTATCATGCATATAAACAAAAAGGATATACTCATAATATTTCTCCCCCTTTGACAACATCAAAAAGGGGAAAAACAAAAAAATAAAGAGAGCGAAAGCTCCCCCTACCTATAAGCATGGTGAGTATAAAATAAATATAGGGATTGCTCCACCTATCAAAATGCCATATAGAATATATGCAATGAGGACCAAGGCAAATATGTGAGCAAACATAAATAAAAATATGTTAAACACAACTCACATACAACAAGACAATGAGAACACATATAAATATATCAATATGTAATAGTGTGTCTCAATACTCAAACATAAAAATAATATAAAATTGGATTTATGAAATCAAAGGAAAGAAAACATGAGAATCATAAAAAAAAGTTTTCAAATGAAAAATCAACCATTGAAATCATAAATCACAAGTAAACCATATAAGAATATAAAACCAAAGCATCATCGATTTTAAAAAATAATAAGAGAGGCAACCATATCAAGCTCTTAAGATTATTTCAACCCAAATAAACATTTTAGCACCCGGTAAACAAGATTTGGGAATAAACACCCAAAAAACCTGGAGAGTTATATAAACACAAACCTCTCAACAAAAATCGAAACTAATAATCATGAAAATAAAAAAATTGATCAAAGAAAAATTGTTTTCATCACCAAAAAAAAATTTAAACATAATTTTCAAAACCAAGAAAAAGAAACATAAAAACACTAAGAATTATTTGTTTAAAAATCAAATATGTTTTGATACCCAAGTATTCTTGGTACCAAAAGGTTTAGGGACATGATCCTTATCATTTAAGCTCAAGACCCTAGGGTTATGAATCCATTTGGGCGCATTTAGTGTACGAGATCGGTCATAGCAATAATTACTCAAATGACTCATCCGATTGCAATAAGTGCAATGAAAATAATACATTTATTTATGATGATCATGTGGAAGTGCACGGGAACCATTTGCAAACAAAGAAAATTTATTTGTAGCTCTCTGCAAATGTGAAACATCATTAAACAAAGGTAGTTCTTTTGGAACAACTTGCGATTTTGAAATATTTTGTAAATCAAAGCAAAATTTCGCTAAGTGTCCAAACCTACCATAAACATCACACTTAAAATATGTGGTCTACTAGAAATATTTGGCAAACTAGATTTTCTTTTTAAGTCAAAATAATATTTGGCCAAATGACCAAAACGACCACAATATTCATACTTATACACATGAGCATGTTTATGATTATCACTATGTGTGTGTACATGTGTATGTGATGAAGAAGCTTGATGGGATGCACAAACATGATTTGGCTTGTAAGGCTTTTGTGCATTATAACAAAATTTAGCAATATGGCCTTTGCGGTCGTAAATAGAACATTTGTAAATTTTGTTATACTTGTGTGCATAGTGAATAGGTTTCTTAGAAATATTTTTGTGGGATTTTACACACAAGTCCATAAGCTTGTTGTTATTAACAATGTAAGTTTTTAATGTTGAATCTAAAGTGGATATTCTATTTCTAATTTGATTCAACTCATCATTTTTCATATAAGCATTGTTATTAGAAGTAGAACATGTATGATCAATTTTGAAAGAAGTAAGCTCTTTTCTAATGTTCTCAATTTCTAATATAGCATCACATTTAGCATGGAACAAACTAGCATTTTCCAATTTTAATTTTTCATTACATTCTTTAATATTTATATTTTTATTTGCAATGAGATCAAACTTAGTAGCTAGTGTTTCATGAGAGGATTTTATTTCAACATGCTTGGTTTTTAATTCCATATAGCTACGTTGCAATTTCTTATAATCATGCATCAACAATTCATAACCATGTGCGAATTCATCAGTAGTAAGATCATTTTCATTATCGGACTCATATACCTCACTAGGACTATCACCTAGTGGTCGTGTGCATGAAGAGACTCCATGTGAACTTGAAGAGAGAACCGCCAAAGATCGTCGGTCGCCTCCAAGTTCCCTTAATGTGTTTTAAATAATTTCCAAATTGTATAAGCACTATCAAAATGAGCAAGTTCGTTAGAAATATATGGACAAAAAGCATTATGTATAAATTCTAACACTAACTTGTTCATTGTAAATATTTTCTTATCATGTTTGCTCCACTTGGATTTCTCCGAAGTATGCACAATATAAGAATTATCAATAACTTCTCATAAATCTATATTTTTAGACTCAACAAAAATTTTGAATCTATTACACCATTGTTCATAAGGGAGGTTACTATATCTAGGAGCAACATTTATATCGTAGCCAAAGCTAAAATTATCATACATATCCATAATATATGGGCAAGCGAAATAAATAATATCAAAACAAGATTAGCAACAAAATTAAAGCTTGGACCGTTAACTCAAAGTGGTTAAACCTTAAATCATGGAGCATCAAGCTCTGATACCAATTGAAAACACCCTAATATCACTAGGAAAGAACCCTAGAGGGGGTGAATAAGGTTTATGCTAATCTAATATGATTTAATACCAAATAAAACTAATTAACAAATACCCTAGTAAATTAGATATGCAATAAGATATATATGCAATGATAATCAATATAAACAAGGGTGGAACAAGATAAACAAATACAAACGATATAGTGGATGAATTAGACTAAAGAGAATGGCGATAGAGATAAACAAAATATAAGTGCACAAGCCAAACTCAAACACACAAGAAATGATCACGGAGTTTGGACCTTCCGTCCTACGTCTCCGCTCCCTACTCCCGGGGAGAAATCCACTATCACAACCGGGTTTTCTACGCTCATCCGAATATCATTTATACCTCACACTCAGTTTTCTAGCTCACCAAAAACTATACAATCACTCATAATGTAAACACACTAACTACCACCTCAAGTATTGGTCTCTAGCCAGTGTCTTCCTCAAGTGTTAGGAATTACAACCTCTCTCTAAGCATTACCACCTACCCCACTCCTCTTGGGACGACCCCGTCTCTCACCACACACTCCTCTTGGTGTAATAGTATAATACAAAGTGAACCTCACAATAATAGTTCACAACAAATAATTATTCTCTAAACAAGGCGAGAACTCAATTAAGCACAACTCAGGGTTACAATCTCTAAGCTTGAACTTGGATCTTGACTTGAATGCATAGCTTCACTCCAATATCAGCCAACCTTCATTGGATATGATCGTTATGACTTGATTCTATTCATCCTCTAACTTATTGTTTATCTACAATAAATACAAAAATACAAACACTAGACAAACAACATTAGTAGTAAATTGTTTGTTAAACATTATTAAAATAAAAAGGCCAACAATTGTCTCCTAATGATGCCTTCTTGGAAGGCCCCCAAATGTCTGAATGAACACCACATAAAAGACTTCTCGATCGATGGATAAAAGTATCAAACTCCACCTCGGTTTTCTTGCTCATACCAATGTGCTCAAAGGACTTTAATATACAGGTCAAGGCACTTCTCAATAATCTAATATCCCAGCCTCAACTTCTTCTTACTAGGTCATCTATCTCAAAGCACTAACAAACCAACACGGAACAAACGAAGAATAGATCCAAACTGATAAATGAGAGATTTTTACCTCCAATTAAAACACTAACAAGAACCTCCGAAATATCTTACCCCGCACGACAGAAACGATATCCATAAATAGGAAAAATCCTAAATTACCACCAATTAAAACCCTAGACGAACTTCCAAAGCGATCTACTCCTCCATTTAGTCTAAGCGTAGCCCAAACTCTGATACCACTTGTTGTGCCCGACGGAAGCCAAACAACCAATGTACTTCGAGAAACCAAACCAGTCATCGAGAGAGAAGGCCATAAACAATTTAAAATAACAGCACAAATTTAAACAACCAATTTTAACGTTGTTCGACAAGTTACCTACGTCAAGGAGCGAGAAGGAGATGATGTTTTCACTAATATAGAAGAAGAGTACAAACTGAGATTACAAAATCACACAAACTCACCAATTAATCTCACCAACAAAGCTCTAATTCTCTTCAAATAAAACCCTAACCAATAGCTCAGAAAATACCTCTTTTCTGTGCTCCAAATATCCCCTCCACTGCTTAATTCTCTCTTCCAATCGTTCAATATATATAGAAATCCTAAAACCAAAAATATACTAGGAATTCTAAAATAAAAAACAAAACAGATTAGGAATTCTAATAGCTTGTTACCAAAAGAGATTTGGAATCTTGTTACCAAAACAGATTAGGAATCCTAATAACCTATTACCAAAACAAATTAGGAAACATATTAGGAACCTGTTATTCAACAATTATTGCTAATAATCTGGTCTTTCATGAAGGGACAAAACACTTTTAAATAGATTATCACTTTAACTATCATCATTTTCTTGATGACATTCTCCGTTCTTATTGTAAACATCAACCTTTAGATCATAGATTTCCCCACCAAGGTTCACACAATACCAGGACATCAATTTCTTTTTCACGAACTACCTTTGGTTGATCTAAATCCTATTTGAGGCAGTGTGTTAACATATTGCATGTCCCACTCTTTGATACATATTTGTGTAGTCCCATATTGTTGGGATGTTACACTTCTCATCCTAGTATTTGTATATAATACCCTCAGTATAACGAGAATTAATCAAGTTTTCTTAATGCTCTATACTTAGCAGACCTCTCCTTGCAAGGCAAAACAACCTCTCCCTAGAGGAAGAAGACTTCTTTACTAGGCAAGAAAACCTCTTCTTAAGGCGAAAAAACCTCTATGCAAGGTAATAAGATCTCTTCGTAAAGCCTTCTTATGAAGCAAAAAGAATTCTTCGCAAGGCAAAAAGACTTCTTCATAAGGTAAGAAGACCTCTTGGTAAGCTTGAAGTTATAGAAGCAAGACTTTAGTAAGACCAACACATTTGGCATTTCAGCTCTTTTAAGGCCTCCTTGCTATGGGTATAAACAAGCCGATTAACAAATAGTTCGTTAAATTTTCATCTAATTATTTGGTTATATTCAATTCGATAGTTTATTTAATAGTAAACAAATACCTATTAATATTTAATTCATAAGCAAACAAAATTTAACCAAATGTACATTCGATTTGTTTGATATCAAATTTTTATTTAGAGTTTTATCCCTTATAACTAAAGTTTTTTTGGTCAATGAAAATTTTATTCATTACCAAATATGGAAATTTTGGAGCACATCAAATTTACAGAATCCAAAGACTGGTTATAGAACCTAGTCTATTCGAGTTACAAACTTTCAATATACTCTTTCATATGTTGCGGTATATTTTCATTCAAAATTTTTGTATATACATGGATCTTCACTACCCGAAATAGATGATCAGGTCCCCGAGCTTTCTGCTAAAAAATTCTAAAATTTCTCTCTTGCCAAATCAAGTATACTGATATGGACAAGGCAATTCTTTTCAACTTCTTTTTCTAGCTTTTTCCCCTCAAGTTCCTGCTATACCAGTTGATTACCTGGTTCCGGCTATATGACTTCCAGTTGAAAGTCAACCAATCCATGACTTTATTCCAAACACATGCAGAGTACTGGCACTCAAAATAAAGATGTTGACAGGTTTCTATTTGGCAATCTCTTGAGCACAGAACACACTGGTTAGAGCTTAATATCCTCAATTTGCATAGCCTTTCTTGCGTTAAGAGTCTGGAAAGAGATGCTAACCACAAGATAAATGAATGTTTGGGATAATGTCACCCCGCCCCCAGATAGTTCTTGACCATTCGACCAAAGCTGTCTACTAAAAAATCACTCTGTATGCCGAAGATATACTGATTTTACCATTGATGCAGCTGCCATTGATAATATTTAGTAAGTTGTCCACACTTCCAAGCTTATTCGTCAACATATTTCTTACTCTTAGAAGCTATTTCCACATCCAAGAGTCGCTCTCTTTAGCCTGGACTTGCCAGAGTTATTACATACAAAATGTTATGTTTTTGACCCAAATTAAAGTTCTATATTCATTTTGATAAACTAAAAGAGCTCTGTGTTAGATTTTTAAACCAAATTTCTTTAACCAAATTAAAGTTTTATTTTAATTATATAGTTTAATCTTCATAAACTATAGATTATGTGCAAACAACACATAATTTTTTTTTTGGGGGGGGGGGGGGGGATTTTGTGAAATTAACCCTAAATTAGTATGGTATAGCTTCCTACAGCCCTTTCCCCCCACCAACCTCAAAAAAAATGTAAAAAAGACCCCAACCCACCAATTTTTTTAAAATTGGCATCACTTCGGGGCTTTGTACACATGTGTCCTTTAGTCCGGTAATGTTTGCTATTTGTCCCTTCAAATCATTGAATTTGATGTAAGGTTCCCCAAAATCTTTAAGTTATTCTAAAAGCAACCCCTCAAGTCAATAACATTGCTATTAGATGCCCCAATTCTCATGAATAGTTTTAAATTAACCATGAAATTGGGAATATAATAAAATAATATGAGGGATCAATTTCAAAATATTATATATTTAGTTGACTAACACAATAAACTTTTGGGAAAAATGTGTCCAGGCCCCAAAAGCAGAAACTTCATGTGACGAGGCCCCTCATAGCTTCCCCCATGTGGATCAGCCCCTTAAAGTTTGACACTTTGTACTGCAACCCCTTTTTATCAATTATTACATGCCAGCTAAGCTAAAATCCCCAAATTATCTTTATCCACTCTCCTCAATCTCTCTGACCCAGCACTTATAACATCTCTCTCTCATCTCCTCTCTCTCTCTCTCTCTCTCTCTCTCTCTCTCTCATCTCCTCTCTCTCTCTCTCTCACCTCTCTAAAACTAAGATCTTTCTTAAGCTCGTCGTCATGCCCTCGCCCTCCTCGTCGTTGTCGTCGTCGCCTCCGCTCAAGCCCCTAAGACTCCCATCGAGTTCGTCGCCGCCTTCCCTCCCCTCCTCCGCCCGTCCTCGTCACCGTAGATCACCACCGCTCCCCCATCGTAGATCGCCGCTGCAGAGCTTGAGGAAAACACTCGAAAAGCTCGGGCAATTGAAGACTATTGAGGAGTGCATGGAGATGATCTGAATGTATGATGTTAATGGAGATGGTGTTTTTTTCTTTGATGAATTTAAGAAGATGACGCTACGAGTAGGTTGGTTTTTTAGATTGATATTTACCGTAAATAATGATGTTGTTGTGACCCGTTGAGATTTAGACATTACTGTTTTTTTATTTGAGATGACTTTGATCAATTGAGGGTTCATGTTGATAATATATCTATATTTTTAATTTCTCACATGACTGTGGATTTATCCTTATGAGCTTCTGTATTTGCAAATTGTGATCGATTATGTTGTGGATGTTTTTTTAGTTACCAGGCCGAGACGCACAGAGCATTAATCTATTAGCTAGAAGAAGAAAAGAAAAAAAAGGAAAAAAGAAAAAAAGAAAAAAGAAAGGTAATGAGAAGTAGAATAGAAGGGAAATGAAGAGAAATGTCGTAATTAAGAAAGAACGAAAATATGTACTAATGCATCTCTATGAATGAAATTGCCACGGTGCCGTCGAGCGATATTCGAAGAAATATAACGAGAGATAGAAAATGAGCCCAAATGAAAGGAAGATATCGTGTGATAGACAATATAAAGGGCTACACACTATCGAAGACAGTAGTAAAAACGGAGACCAGAGGTGGCCGTAAAACACGCGCGAAGTCGGCACGACGCTGCTGTTTTCTGCTCGCTGCTGCCGTCGAGCGATGTTTCGGACGTTATCGAGAGAGATAGAGAATGAATTAGAGTGTGATACAAATTGGAGGTGATAGGAAACATGTAGGGCTACTCACCAAAGAAAAAATCGACAGAAACGGAGAATGGAGGAGATCAGAAAGTGCGTGCGAAGTCGGCACAAAACTATAGTTTTCTGCAGTGTAATTTCTCGCCGTTCGGGTTTGTTCTTTGCTGTTCGGAGATTTTCGCCACTGTCCGGGCTTGCCGAAGGTGGGAGGAGGTTGCCGGGGTCGTCGGGGTGTCTTGGTGAGATCCGTCGGAGATAGGAGGAGCTTTTCTCCGTTCCCATGAGCCTAGAACTAAGATGAATTAGAGCTAGAACTAGATAGAACTAACATAGATGTGGGTTAGAACTGGCTGTATACAAGCTATAACTAGAACAATAGAAGCTAGAACTAACGTAAAAGCAAGAATTAACAAGTGTGCATGTAAAAAACCCTTGTTGGGTTTAGAACTAGCAAGATAGAAGCTAGAACTGGCAGTATACAAGCTAGAACTAGGGTAATAGAAGCTAGAACTAACGTAGAAG
>BQKN01001013.1:603466-620955 GCA_022839385.1 Asparagus kiusianus
ACCCAACAAGGGTTTTTTACATGCACACTTGTTAATTCTTCCTTCTATCCTAGTTCTAGCTTTTATTACCCTAGTTCTAGCTTGTATATAGCCAGTTTTAGTTTCTATATTGCTAGTTCTAAACCCAACAAGGGTTTTTTATATGCACACTTGTTAATTCTTGCTTCGACGTTAGTTCTAACTTCTATTACCCTAGTTCTAGCTTGTATACAACCTATTCTAGCTTCTATCTTGCTAGTTCTAAACCCAACAAGAATTTTTTACATGCACACTTGTTAATTCTTGCTTCTACGTTAGTTCTAGCTTCTATTGCCCTAGTTCTAGCTTGTATACAGCCAGTTCTAGCCCACATCTATGTTAGTTCTAGCTCTAATTCATCTTAGTTCTAGGCTCTTGGGAATGGAGAAAAGCTCCTCCCACCTCCGACGGAGCTCACCGAGACACCCCGATGACCCCGGCAACCTCCTCCCACCTCCGGCAAGCCCGGACAGTGACAAAAATCTTCGAACAGCGAAGAACAAACCTATAGTTTTGTGCCGACTTTGCACGCACTTTCTGATATCCTCCAATCTCCGTTTTCATCGATTTCTTCTTTGGTGAGTAGCCCTACATATTGCCTATCACCTCCAATTTGTATCACGCTCTAACTCATTCTTCATCTCTCTCGATAACGTCCGAAACATCGTTCGACGGCAGCAGCGAGCAGAAAACAGCAGTGCCGTGCTGACTTCGCGAGTGTTTTACGGCCACCTCCGGTCTCCGTTTTTACTATTGTCTTCGCCGGTGTGTAGCCCTTTATATTGTCTATCACACAATATCTTCCTTTCATTTGGGCTCATTTTCTATCTCTCGTTATATTACTTCGAATATCGCTCGACGGCACCGTGGCAATTTCATTCTTAGAGATACATTAATACACCTTTTTCGTTCTTTCTTAATTACGGTATTTCTCTTCATTCCCCTTCTACTCTACTTCTCCTTATCTTTCTTTTTTCTTTTTTTCTTTTTTCTTTTTTTTTCTTTTCTTCTTCTACCTAATAGATTAATGCTCTGTGTGTCTCGGCCTGGTAACTAAAAAAACATCCACAACAGAATCGATCACAATTTGCAAATACAGAAACTCATAAGGATAAATCCACAATCATGTGAGAAATTAAAAACGTAGAAATATTGTCAACATGAACCCTCAATTGATCAAAGTTATCTCAAATAAAAAAAAGTAATGTTCAAATCTCAACGGGTCACAACAACATCATTATTTATGGTAAATATTAATCTCAAAAACCAACCTACTCGTAACATCATCTTCTTAAATTCATCAAAGAAAAAAACACCATCTCCATTAACAACATACATTCGGATCATCTCCCTGCACTCCTCAACAGTCTTCAATTGCCCGAGTTTTTCGAGTGTTTTCCTCAAGCTCTGTGGTGACGATCTACGTCGGGGGAGCGGTGGCGATCTACGGTGACGAGGACGGGCGGAGGAGGGGAGGGGAGGCGGCGGCGAACTCGATGGGAGTCTTGGGGGCCTGAGCGGAGGCGGCGACAACGACGACGAGGAGGGCGAGGGCCAGGACGACGAGCTTGAGAAAACTCTTAGTTTTAGAGAGAGGTGAGAGAGAGAGAGAGAGAGAGAGAGAGAGAGAGAGAGAGAGGACATGAGAGAGAGAGAGAGAGAGAGAGAGAGAGAGAGAGAGAGATGATATGAGTGCTGGGTCAGAGAGATTGAGGAGAGAGGATAAGGATAATTTGGGGATTTTAGCTTAGCTGGCACGTAATAATTGATAAAAAGGGAGCTGCAATATAAAATGTCACACTTCAAGGGGTTGATCCACATGGGGAAAATTATGAGGGGCCTCGTCACATGAAGTTTCTGCTTTTAGGGCCTGGACATATTTTTCCCTAAACTTTTTTATGAAATAAATAAGTAACAACTTGTTTATCTTGTATTTTTGCGCCGAATCCTCACAAAAAATAATAATAAATAAATAAATAATAAATATTTTGGTTCCACCACTATCTAAATATAATAACCTGACCTCTGTCGTGGATGGAGTCATGATTCCTTACTATCCATAGAGCAATAGGCTTTTCTAACCACAATGTCAACATTTCGACCATAACCTAAATACCTAATATTCTTTGTTTGCATAAATTAAGTTTCTTTTTAAATAAATAATTCAAAGTAACATATTATTATCCAGAGATCCTACACCGCAAGAAGATTGTACAAGCTGGATTAATTAAACAGGGTCATTGGAAAGTGCTAATTATCCTTTCGATAAGAAGTTCAGTAGGATCTCACATTAAAAAAATATATCACAGGCTAGCTATTACACTCTAAGTTGAGAAACGGCTTTAACGCACATAAGAGAAAATGTTGTAGCTCCACTAATTCAAACTAAAAACTAAAGCCAAAATTTAACTAAAAACGTTCCGTCACAACATGAACCACTAAAATCGATCCACTACTTGTAGAGCTTCTACTTCTGATGAGCACGACGATTGCGGAAGTAACCCTTTGGATTTCCCTCAAAGGACGTCCTCGCCATGACCGCACCCCGCGCGCCCGGCGCCTTCATCATCCTCCCCGTGCCGTGCCTGGGTTTCTTGCCCCTGCAGAAGTAGGCAGAGAGAAGAACCACAGCGATGGTAGCGAGCCCAACTCGAGCCCACTGATGCGTAATCTCAATCGTCCCATGTGATCTATTCTCTGGCGGCAGAACCCGGTTGAAACTCTCCACCAATAACGCCCAAATATTGCGAAAGAGTTGATCAAGCTTTTCCGCGACAAAATCATATACAAGTGATCTCCTCTCTCGCGTCAGAGCCTGGTTGAATTTATCTGCCAGCAGAGCCCAGATGCTCGAGTAAACCTGAACGAGTCGGTGTAATTTGCTCTCTTGCGGATCTTTTAACCCCGCTAGCTCACTGAGTTTCTCCACTACCGACTCCCACTTTCCTTCCATGTCTCTGTGTTTGTATAGGTTGAGGGTGGAAGAAAGCGAAACTTGAAGAATAAATAGAGTCCGAAAACAAACTCTACTGAGTAGGGGAATCCTTCTATTTCTTTCTTTTTTGAAAAAAAAAAAAACTTACTTACTATCAAGCGTATAGTTTCATGCACCAAAACATAAGGAAACCCAAATTGACTTAAGTCGAGCAGCCTGACAAATTTGAATTGGGATCCTCTACTGATTGATCCTCTACTAATATCTCGTAATAAAGAGATTTTAACATTTGATTTATCAATCAAAGACCAAGATCTCATCCTTATCCTCCTCCTGCTTTTGCTCATGAGGAGATCTTGGCCTTTGATTGATAAATCAAAGGCCAAGATTCCATTAGGAGATATTAGGAAGCTCCTCATTAGTAACTAATTTGGATCCTCTCCGAGATACCACTACTTTTACTCTCAATCGTTGATTATTTAGTATGCGGTTATGATACAATCTAAATCTAACACTCATAATACCCCCGTGTATTGCATCATTTCCTAATTTGCATTCAAAGAAAAAATCACAACCACCAACTAGAAAATCAATGTTGTGATTATGTAGTGGTCCCTCCACTACTTTTTAGATAGTGAAGAGGATCCGAATCCTAAGCTCATGGGGCCCTTGATGAGAAGTAGGGGTGCCAAACGGTTCGGATATATCCGAACCGATCCGCATCAGTATCCGAACGGATACGGATATGGTAAGCAAAATTTAAAACCGGGCGGATACGGTAACGGATACGGATATGGTTTCGGGTTTTTTTCGGATACGGATTCGGAAACGGATATGAGGATTGCGGATACGGATATCCGCAAATGTAATAATGATTCGGGTCCCAAAATTACAATTACAAATTTACAACCCGTAACCGCTAACCCAAATCCGTTTGTAAGTTGTAACCCTACCCTAGCGAAGTAGCGTGTCTCCCATTCCATTCCGCCGCCTGCAGAGTCCAGCCCCAAATTAAAATTTCCACCCTCCCTTGTCAGATCCTTGTCGTCTTCGTCCGGGCATCGTCATACTCGTCCAGGCGCCGTCAAATTCGCTAGATCCTGCGTCGTTCGGTTCGCCCAGGTGCCATCAAAATCTAAGAGCTCCCGCTTCCCGCTCTCTAGGGCAGGCGACAATTTGGGATCATCGGTTTTTTTTTTCTTTAAAGAAAAAAATTCCATTTTTAATCATCATGAGATCGATATTCGGATCCGGATCCCAAATTCCTAAGTTATTTAGGGTTAGGATTTCGGATTCTCGACGATCATGGTGAAAAGGCGACGCAAATCGATTTTGGATGCTGGGGTTTCTGCAGCAATTGCCCATTTATATAGCCATTAATTTCTATAAAGAGGTCATGGGAGTTGAGGTATTTGCCCTCATTTTGGTTAATTATCGTTAATTTTCAGCTTAGTGCATTTATTAACGCAACGGCAACGGTTTAATTGAGTTATTCCATTGGATTTTATCTCTTATATGGTTGTTTATGTTTGAAAAGAAATGCAAGATTAGTTGTCACTGACCTATTTCACTAATCTGTAAATATGCAGGAATGAAGTATTGATTTTGTCGATGATGGTTCTTGAATGGATTTGCTAAAACTAAACTATTTTGTAGTTCACCACAGTTCACTTGTAATAGCTGTGCTCCTAGTTGTATAGGGGGGTCGTAATTAGGGGCTGTTTGGATGGCTGAAAACTCCCGTTTTGACCTCGGGAAGGAGCTAGAAAGCTGCCAAAATGGCAGCTTTCTGGCCGCTTCCCAAGGCCAAAACGGCCAAACAAACAGCCCCTTAGTGTTACTGAGGAATGAGAACTTCCCCTTTTTTAGATTTACCCGCTTTTATTGTGTTGTAGATGGAGTTATATTAGACTATGAATAGTAACAGTATCATTTCAATATCTCCACAGACTAACTCTGCTGGAAACAACCCTTCCGCAGTTGATAACATAATTCATAATACATTCTTAAATATAGAGTCCAGGACATAAAAGCTAATCATTACATAAGTTGCAGCCTTTTAATGTTGGCAGAGAGTGATTTCATAGCATCTTGGTGGCTAGTCCATGTCATCATCACATATGCAATCGGTAAAACACAAAGATACCCTCTTAAAACAGGCTGATCAAACTTTTGTCGCTAGAAGAAATCCATGACGAAGAGCATCATGCCATATTTTCTCAATTCCTAACATTGTGTCTCCACACTCGTGTGCATCCCATCCCTCTAATGCATGTTTGATTCCAGCAACACGCCATGCACTCATCAGCCTTCTTGGTAGCCAGTTCTGTCAAGTAAGACATCAATTAGAATCTTTGTAGTATGTTCACATCATTAAAGGAGAATGAAATATGGTTTTTTTTGTACATGCTTCAAGTTTTTGCACAGATAAAAATTCAATCCAGTTATAGTGGTATCATTGTCTATAAATCAACTGGCAGCTAAAAACTATGAGACACTTATAAGGTTTCCTCATATTTGGTTGTAATTTATGCATAGGTGTACTAATTCATATCCAATCAAAATCCTGATGTTGAATATCCGTTTATATCGGCGATCATATCCGATCCGATTCTAAAATATCTGAACCGTATCTGTTTCCGATAAGTGCGGATATGGTTAACGTTTTCTCTTACCGAAGATGATCCGTATCTGTATCCGTATCCGTTTATAAAAAACGGATATGAATATGATAAGTATCATATCCGAACCGTATCCGCTCCGATAACACCCCTAATGAGAAGAAATCTTTTGCTTGCAATTAGCTTAGTAGAGGCAATGCAAAGCAATTATTGTACGGCCAAACATATATCAATTAGCTTGACCAAGAAGAAATCTTTTGCTTTCACTTAGCTTAGGAGAGAAGCAAAGCAAAGCAATTATTGTACGGCCTATATCAAGTCCTCCACATATTTAATTCCATATTAACCCCTCAAAATTTCAAAATTGCTGATGAATTCCTAAAACCTATCGATCTTACAAATTGGTCCATTAATGACCCAAATGCTCTCAGCTTGTGTTTTACCTTCAAAACCTTGCCTTTACAAAAAAATGAGATTATGAGCATTTTGATTAAAACCAATTTATAAAACCCTTTAAGATTTGAGGACTTATGGGCAATTTGAAATATTTGAGAAGCTAAGGTAAGATTATTGAAAATTTGATAGCGGAAGCCAGCATCCACTTGTGCTTCCGGCATGGGGTTAGGCAAAGGCTAAGTTCCAACCATAGGTGTACCTCCTTTCAAATGTTTCTTCCTACTCTACTGTTAGTCTGTCACTTTGGTGGGGGCGGGGGGTGGGGGTGGGGGCTGCTAAATGGCACTTAAACACACTAATGTTTAACTATCTCTATACCTAAATATCCTAAGCTGTAAAAAATGGTATAAAAATACTTTAAATTGTCCACAGTTAAAATTAGACTAACATCATTAGTTTTGATGGAAATAACTTCCGTTAAAATATTAGTAATAAATTTAAGGAGTAGGTAAAATGGTAATTAAAGTAATAAATAGAGGCAATACAATAAAAAATTCATGTGTACTATGCACATATAAATATTCCTAGGAATATTATGTTATCTATTTAACAGAAGGTAGCAATGTGCTATTTTTTTAACAACTTAGAGTATTTTTATACTAATTTTTATAGCTTAAAATATTTAAGTATGAAGGCAGTGAAACATTAAGATATTTAAATACCATTTAGCTGGAAAAATTGGAAAGCAACCTTTCTTCTTATCTGTGACAACTGGACTTACACTATAATCATGACCCTTGACTTAATTATGAGCTACGAGTATTATGAGTATTTACCCTTTTTGCTCTAGTAGGCGTCTAAAAGTGACTATACGTGTTCGCACACAGCTCGAGACGGAGAGAAGATGACGAACGTCGTTATCCAAGTCTGAGAGGATTATCTAACGCCGACAAGTGCATGAACCGAAATGGCGAACCAACTGTGTCTCATGCGTTCACCGGCCACCTCCAATTGGCCGTCACACCCGTCGGTAAGCACGCGCACGTCAATCAGCCCGTGCGCGTCGGTCAACTCCAAGTGACCGAACACGCTTGTCAGTCAGCTCGCGCGTGTCGGTCAGCTCCAAGTGCCCGCCGCGCTTGTCGGTCAGCTCCAAGTGCCATAAAGAAGCTAACGAGCGCATGAAACAAGTTAACGAAGCGTATAAGTCAATACGACGGGCAAATAAGCGAAATGGCAGAAAGTACAAGTCCCGGAAAGTAAAGTGCCAAAAAAAGGAGTTCAGTTGAGGCGGCAGACCCGCGCCGACGCGGGTCGGCCAGCGGGTGACCCGCACCCCTGTGGGTCAGCACGGTCCGTCTCGCGCCCAGAACTGCCTATAACCTCCAAAAACGCGTTTTCAGGCTGTTTCGATCGGTTTTTTCTGTTTCAGAGGTTCCTAACTGTCTAGATATCATCTACAAATGTAGTTAGACCGTTATTGACTGAAGATAAGGTCAAATCACTCATTCTTATCTAAATACCCCCAACCGAAGCCTATAAATACAGGCCTAAGGGCTCATTTCACGGGGGCGATTGATTATCAAGAGGAGGAGGTGCTGCCGAGTTGGAGAGCAAGGGAGTACGAATTTCAGAGGAGGCTAACTGATCTCGGCGAAGTTCTTCAGCATAAAGAGGGAGAGTTCGAGAGATCTGAAGCCCCGTCCGTCTGTTCCTCGAGATTAGGCTTGGTCTTAATCTCGAGAAGAGCTACTAATTTCATTTGATCGATTTTAAAGCTTCAAGTAAATACTTACTTGGTAAAGTAGGAGCTCTGTCAATTTTCTATCAACCGGATCTGATCCGCGACGGTTCACGGATATCAATATCCCCGGCATAGGCAAAGATCCCACGCAAAACAGAGACTAATAAATAGGATCTGTGTATAGTTTGACAAGAGTTATAATCTTTCATTTTTAGCGTAAAAGAGATCTTATAAAAAGATTAATTTTTTTATTCATTTGAGTTTAATGTAATGATTAAAGTTGTAATAGATTCAAGGTAATGAAAACATCAACTTTTGACCCAAACACGCTGGCGACCACAGTGGGAGCCAATAACCTTTCTGCGAAAGCTGATGTGTCACAACCTCGGATCCGGATCCCGGTTGAAGAAGAGGTCAAGTATAAGTTCGACCAATAGAAGTTCGAGGAGTATCTGTCATCCTCCTCCAGATCCTCCTCCACTCACAAGCGCAGGAAGATCAATGCCCCAGTTACTGCTACAATCACACCTTGTAACGCCCCTCCGGCCTCCAATGAGACCGGATCTGTAGATCTGGACTCCTCCTCAATCAAGGAGATAGCCGCTGGATCCGTCCCAATCCTATCGAGGAAGGCACATTAAAGACAACATCAACACCTCGCACGCCAACTCGCTAAGGCTTTGGAGCTAGTAGATAGGATCCATTACGAAGTGGATCTGAAATTCAAGGAGCGTCGAGCGTCCTAACAGCGGACGAATGACCAACCCTCCAAGTCCTCAACGAATGAATGGATCCAAGCCAAAAGGACCCGTTTGACCCTTGAGGAACGCATCTAAAAGCATCGCACACTGCTTTCACGCGTGCGAATTCTTGTGCAAAAGGTACAAAAGATGCATGAGGCAGAAGTAGAAAAGAAGCCACCAAGACTGCACAAAGTATGGAGACCAAAGTTCAAGACGGCGGGCGGGTGAAAAGATCAAAAAATATGGGTCACTCAAGTCTGACCCTCCAAGTCGCGAGTCACTCAAGTCTGACCCTCCAAGCCGCGGGTCACTCAAATCTAACCCTCCAAGCCGCGGGTCACTCAAGTCTGACCCTCCAAGCTACTGGTCACGCAAGTCTGACCCTCCAAGCCTCACACAAGTCTGACCCTCCAACCCACGGGTCACTCAAGTTTGACCCTCCTAGCCACGGGTCACTCAAGTCTGACCCTCCAAGCCGCGGGTCACTCAAGTCTGACCCTCCTAGCCGCGGGTCACTTAAGTCTGACCCTCTAAGCCGCGGGCCACTCAAGTCTGACTCTCTCAACCGCGGGTCACCAAGGTCTGACCTGCGCCAGGGCCGAGACAGAAGACACTCCGCACCAGTTTTTCTAATTCCGTCGAGTTCTGCCCCTGCGCTAATTGATCTGATACTTTCAGTGAAGCCACACGATAGTGTGGACTTATCCGAAGGCAGGAAAGCAATGACGGACCGCCTTGTTCATTTACACGATGATTGAGGCAAAGCTTCAGTCAAAGAACGCTTGGGCACAACGAATGAACCCCGAGCAACTCATCGAGCTGGGGGTTGCTCTCGCTCTTGCAACAAGTCAGAGCCTTCCTCTATTGGGAAAGCTCTTATAACTGACCACCTCAGACTACGAGTCATTGTCCAAGAGCCCGTTGAGGTTTCACGCTCACGAATGCGTAGCTCAAAATGTGTGACTCTTGAGAGCGCTAACAAGACGTCAAACCCCCAGAAGGAAACGTTTTCGTCTGACGGCGACGATGTTATACTTGGGAAGTTATGCCAACACACGATAGTTTTCTCTGGTAATTATGCCGATGAGTTGTACTATTGGGCTGGGGGTACGAACAGATCTCGAAAGAGAGATACCCGGGAGATGGACTTTCATTGTCCGTGTGCCAAACTTATCAGGGCGGTATTATCAGCGTGTAGCTACCCTAAGACCGCTCCACAGAGGGTCTCGGTATTCGAAAGAATCTCTAACGGAAAGGCTAAGTCTAAACCAAAGAGTCTCCGTAAGAAACGATCAACTATTCAAGATGACAAACTTTCAGAAGTCATGATTAATGTGGCTGATAAGGGAAAGTCGTCTCGACCTTCTAGTTCTGATCCGCTCATATCGCATCGTCTAACCCGATTGCGATCGGGGACCATTAGACAAAGGGATTATCAGAGAATACAGAAGGGATTATCCTCGGATGATGAAGCATCAGATGCTAACTCTGCAATCACTTCTAACAATACGGTATCCAGCCCAGGATAATCCAGCGAGGCATTCATGATCAACACCGAGCAAATGGAAAAAATTCTCGAGGATGCTCTAACCAAGCAGAAAGAGGCATTCAAGATCGAATTGGAAATGGCTATACTATAGATGGGAGAAGAGCATGACCAACAGATCCGAGCCTTGTCGAATCAGAAAGGTGAATCAAGTCGTCATAATAATGTTAGCCAAGTAGATAGCGATTCAGATGTGGATGAACACCTTAATGCTGAAAACTCTTCCATTGACCAGAACATGGGGGGTGACCCTACTAAAGATAACGATGTTGGGGGTAGTCCCACCGAGGATGACAATGACGGGCGTGGTCATGTTGCTCCTCTCATAAATCATCCAAAATATGATACAGACAAGGATGAAAAGATGAAAGACCTCGAGAGAAAAATCAACGCTCTGATGTCTGCTCGAGAGGTGAAGAAAACCTGTATTCCATGTCCTTGCCCAAGAGAGTGGGAGTCGATCCCGTATCCGGTGAAGTTCAACTTGATTAACTTCATGACGTTTGACGGGAAGGGCTCACCCACTCAGCACCTAATCTACTTCAAGTCCCACTTGGGCATAATCTCCGGTAATGAAGCATTAATGGTTCGGTCATTCGTTGGCACCCTTCGTGGGCCCACCTTCGATTGGTACCGCCATCTCAAGCCTAGAAGCATCAACAGCTGGGATGACTTAGAGAACCTGTTTCTCGCTCACTTCTTTGATGATGACACCGAGGTATCATTTAGGAGGCTTTTCAATGAGAAATAGGAAGACGACTAGACGGTGGATGACTTCATCAAGCGCTTTCGGAATATGACGATGAACTGTCGAGATCCGATCACAGAGGACTTCATCCTCCAAACCTGTCATAACAACCTCTCTCTGGATGTGTTGGAAGTTATAGGAGTAGCACCGTCCAACACCTAGAAAGAGTTGAAGGTGCACGGAGAGTAGGCCGAACGCTTCCTCGGATGGAAGAAAGCCGAAAAAAGCCAACCGACGGCTAACCCTCCGAACTCAAGCTTCGTCCCGTGGTCAAGGGAAGGCACCTGCAGCAGTTGTTGATGTTAATCAGATATCACAACAACAACCCTGACGACAGCAAAAGACTTCGGACCCGAGACTCCAAAAAAAGTACTCCTTCAAGGACGAAGATATTCTAGCTATTTTCGAATCCCTCCTTAAGAACAACAAGATCAAGCTACCACCTATTACAAATCAGGAGGAAGCTGATAATACTTCGGATCCAAAGTACCGTACGTACCACAGGAAGATCCTTCATCCCACCAATGCTTGTTTCGCTCTCAAAAATAGCATCCAAGTCTTAGTTGAAGTGGGCATCATAACGCTAGGATAAGCCAAATGAGAACGGCGTCACTCCAAAGAGTATACGAGTATAAACTGCTTCTCATTGCTCCAACGCCTCACGAACCTAAACTGTGTACACTTAGAAGAGTATACGAGTATAAACTGCTTCTCAATACTCCAAGAGGTATATGAGTCTAAACTGTTTCCTATCTTTGACGGGAAGTTCCTGGAGAATTTTATACATAATATTCTTAAGGATAACTCGATCATGCAACTGAGTTCAATATTAGACCCAATTTTGCAAAAATTTGGGAGTGGATACTTCATGTAACTAGAAATTCCCGAAAGAATTCTATATAGTGTATTCTTAGGGATAACTCAGTCACTACAAGAAGGTGATGAATAAGAAACTCCTACTCAAACTCCCGCTACGTATATGCACTCAACACTCCCATTATTAGAGTCCGGACATAGTATTCAGAATTTTAATCTCCTGATCATTGATAATTATCAAACCCCTCTGTGTTAAGTATTTGTCACTTAACACCAGGAACTCCCTTTGAGTGATTTGTATGAATCAATACTCACATTGTAATTTGTACTTCCACTCTCACTGTTCATTTGGTCAAAACTTCCTATAGTTAGGATCAACCAAAGTCCCCTCTCGATTCCTTCAATAAACGAGAGGTCCACAAATTGAGCGATCAAACCTATAAAAGTTAGGGTTGTCTTAAAACTCCCCACTTGGTCAAACATTCCTACAGTTAGGACCAAAATCAAAATTCCCTCTCGATTCCTTCCATGAACGAGATGTCCACTTTCAAATTGAGCGATCAAACCTATAAATTTTAAGATTGTCTCAAACCCCCACTCGGTCAAACTTTTTTACAGTTAGGACCATGACCAAAGTCCCCTCTCGACTCCTTCCATGAACGAGAGGTTCACTTTCAAATTGAGCGATCAAACCTATTAAAATTAGGATTGTCTCGAACCCCCACTTGGTCAAACCTTCCTATAGTTAGGGTCAAAACCACAATTCACTCTCGATAAACAAGAAACACACCTTTAGTTCGGTAATCAAACCTTCCGACAGTTAGGATTATCCGAATCTTTTTTATTCTCAGAGTGGAGATCCCACTCTTAGTTTTACCCTTCAGATTCTCAAAGTAGAGATGCCACTTTGAGTTTTCTTTGCAACTGAAGATAGAATATAAAATTCTTCCTCTTCAGTATCGGGTTCGTCTTTGCCCCAAGAGAAAACACTACTTTTCAACTCCAAAATCCATGCTTCATACGCATGGGGAATTTTATCCTGAATCATAAGTAGGGATAAGTCAACGCCTAACACACGTTGCCGGTTTAGTCTTTTACCGATTGAAAAAGACACCAGAATTCAAGTCTGGGGAATTTTATCCCGAAGCCTAAGTAGGGATAAGTCAGCACCTAACATGTGTTACCGATTAATCTTTTACTATAAAAAAGATAAAAGCCTATATATTCGATATTGTGGCAGGTTGTTATTAGTAACACCAAAATTCGTGTCTTACACGCGTGGGGAATTTTACCCCGAATTCTAAGTAGGGATAAGTCAGCGCCTAACACGTGTTTTCGGTTTAGTCTTTCACCGATTGAAGAAGACACTAGAATCCAAATCTGGGGAATTTTATCCCGAAACCTAAGTAGGGATAAGTCAGCGCCTAATACGCGTTACCGATTAGTCTTTTGTCGTAAAAAGGACAAAAGCCACATATTCGATATTGTGGCAGGTTGTTATTAGTAACACCATAATCCGTGTCTTACACGCGTAGGAAATTTTATCTCAAATCCTAAGTAGGGATAAGTCAACGCCTAACACGTGCTGCCAGTTTAGTCTTTCATTGATTGAAGAAGACACCAGGATCCAAGTCTGTGGAATTTTATCCTAAATCCTAAGAAGGGATAAATCAACGTCTAACACGCGTTACCGGGTAGTCTATTCCCGTAAGAAAGACGAAGTCTACGTATTCAATATCGTAGCACTAAAAGAATTAATACTTTTAGCACAACGTTACGTGCAAAACGGATTTAAACAATCTGCATGTTAGCCCGACTCAAAACATAGTCGGTAAAGGCTCATCAAATCCGTTGATGGCTGAGGGTTTGTCAAAAATCCTATAAGTATGAGAGTCATTGACGCACCAGCCAAATTAGTTGGTCTCGTGACTTGAGGATCCAACAACTTCAGGATAAAATCTATACATGCAGATGAATTAGCTTTAACAGTTGGTCCTGCAGCTCCAACATTTGGGACCGCCACACTCCAATGTCTTAAGAGCTTAAACTGTATAGACTCCAGTAAACGTACGAGTATAAACTGTGTTAACGTCGGTCAACGCAAAGGTTGATGCCGGTCAACGCATCGATGATTTCGCTAAAATAAGGCTAAGGAAAGATTCTGGGTTAGAGGATGATTCTAGGGAGTTCAATCACATTCATATATGAATTCCCGACGAAGATAATCAGTTCAAAGTCAACTCAATGACAAGAGCTAAGTTCAGAAACTTATGCATCAACTTCAGTTCAAGATTTCGACAACGGTCAAACGATAAACATAGCGCTGGAAGAACTTCATCTATTCTATAAAACACTGAATAGATTGAAGGCTAAAGAAGTCAAGAATTGAAGCCAGCTACAGGTCTTTTGACACCGATTGAAGGTGGGGGCTATCATATCCAAAGGATTTCAGACCCCTCTATAAAAGAATGAGTCTGAAATACTTTGGAGGGGTATCTGTAGGCGTCTAAAAATGCCTATAGGTGTTCACACACAGCTTGAGACAGAGAAAAGATGACGAACGTCGTTATCCGAGTCTAAGAGGATTATCTGACGCTGACAAGTGCATGAACCGGAATGGTGAACCAACTGTGTCTCGTGCGCTCACCAGCCACCTCTAATTAGTCGTCACACCCGTCGGACAACACACGCACGTCAATCAGCCCACATGCGTCGGTCAACTCTAAGTGATCGAACACGCTCATCAGTCAGCTCGCGCACGTCGGTCAACTCCAAGTGCCCGTCACACTTGTTGGTCAGCTCCAAGTTCCATAAAGAAGCTAACGAGCACATGAAACAAGTTAACGAAGCGTACAAGTCAACATGACGGGAAAATAAGCAAAACGGAAGAAAGTGCAAGTCCCGGAAAGTAAAGTGCCAAAAAAAGGAGTTCAGCTGAGGCGACAGACCCGCGCTAACGCGAGACAACGTTGGCCGACCCATACCAACGCGGGTCGCATCTGTCCGACCCGCGCCAGCGCGGGTCAGACTCGGCTGACCCTCACCCCTGCGGGTCAGCACGGTCCGTCTCACGCCCAGAACTGCCCGTAACCTCCAAAAACATGCTTTCAGGCTGTTTCGATCGGTTTCTACTATTTCAGAGGTTCCTAACTACCTAGATATCATTTACAAACGCGGTTAGGCCGTTATTGACTGAAGATAAGGTCAAATCATTCATTCTTATCCAAATACCCCCTAACTGAAGCCTATAAATACAGGCCTAAGGGCTCATTTCACAGGAGCGATTGATTATCAAGAGGAGGAGGTGCTGCCGAGTTAGAGAGCAAGGAAGCACGAATTTTAGAGGAGGCTAACTAATCTCGGCGAAGTTCTTCAGCATAAAGAGGGAGAGTTCGAGAGATCTGAAGCCCCGTCCGTCTGTTCCTCGAGATTAAGCTTGGTCTTAATCTCGAGAAGAGCTACTGATTTCGCTTGGTCGATTTCAGAGCTTCAAGCGAATACTTACTTGGTGAAGTAAGAGCTCTGTCAATGCTCTGTCAATCGGATCTGATCCGTGACGGTCCACAAATATCAACACCCTGAGCACAGACAAAGATCCCACACAAAACAGAGACTAATAAATAGGATCTTTGTGTAGTTTGACAAGAGTTGTAATCTTTCATTTTTATTATAAAATAGATCTTATAAAAAGATTAATTTTTTTATTCATTTGAGTTTATTGTAACAATTAAAGTTGTAATAGATTCAAGGCAATGAAAACATTAACTTTTGACCCAAACAGCTCCTAGGGGCCTATTTGGTTGACATGAAAAGAATTTAAATTTGAAGTAGCGAACCAATTTCAAAGGTTTTTGGTCCAAAATGAATTGAAATACTATCATTTTGCATTAAACTAATATGAACATGATGAGTATGCTTATGATGAACATGATGAGTATGTGCATGTGTATGTGCAAAATGTGATGAAGAAACTTGATGAGATGCATAATAATCATTAGCATTGTTATGTTTATGTGCATCATAGCAAAATTTAGCTAGATGGCCTTTTCGGCCACAAATAGAGTATTTGTAAACTTTGCTATATATGTGTGCATAATGAGTGGAAGGTTTAGACTTAGATTTGGCACACATATTCATAAGTTTCTTATGATTATTAATACATGAAGTTTAATGTTGAATCTAAAGATGTTATGCGATTTTTGATAAGATTCAACTCTTCATCATTAGGCACATATGCATTTTTATTAGAAATAAAACATAAATAGTCATTTATAAAAGAAGCAGTATCATTTTTTATGTTCTCTACTTCTAACATAGCATTATCTTTTTTATGAGATAAGCTAGTTATAGATGTGGTTAATTTTTTATTTTTCAAAATTAACATGTCATTGTTTTCTTTAAGCATGGTATTTTCTTTTACAATGACATCCAATTTTGACACTAGCTTCTCATGATCGGATTTTAATTCTACATGCTTGCTTTTAAGATCACTAAAATTTTTATGTAATTTGTTATAGGCATGCAATAATTTCTCATATGCACAAGCAAGTTCATTAATAGATAGATCATCATCGGATTCTGAATCGCTTACCACACTAGGGTTAACCCCTAATGGCCGTGTGCATGATGCTCCTCTATCACTTGAAGTCGATTCCGCCACAACGCGTCGAATCTCCTCCAAATCTCCTTGATGTGCTTTAAAAAGTTTTCAAATCGTGTAAGCACTATTAAAATGAGCAAGTTCGTTAGAAATACATGGTTCAAAAGCATTATGCAAGAATTCTAACACTAACTTGTTCATTGTAAATATTTTCTTGTCATGATTGCTCTACTTGGATTTTTCTAACGTGGACACAATATAAGCACAATCAATAACTTTCCATAAGTTGATATTTCTAGATTCAACAAATATTTTAAATCTAGAGCATCATTGAGCATAAGGGAAATTTCTATATTTTGGAGCAATATTTGGATCATAGCCTAAACGAAATGCATCCATATTCATGATATATGTGAATATATGCAAGCAAGACAATAATAAATCTCAAAATTAGATTAGCACAAAAAGATAACTTGGATCTTTAACTCAAGGTGGTTAGACCTTAAATCAAAGAACACCAAGCTCTGGTACCAAATGAAAGTGCTCTGATACCAAATGAAAGAACCCTATCCTGATCTGATACCAATTGAAAGTACCTAATGTCACTAGGAAAGAACCCTAGAGGGGGTGAATAGGGTTTTTGCTAATCTAATCTGATTTATGACAAATTAAAACTTATTAACAAATATATCCTAACAAGAATGATATATTACAAATATATGTGATAGGATATACAAGTAACACAAGGATAAACAAACTACTAAAGTGATAGGAAAATATAAACAACACGCAATTGCCAAGGCGATATAAATGATATGCACGAATATAAAGGAACGTCAATGACAAACGCAAACAAACGAAATGATCACGGAGTTCAGTCCCCACGACCTACGTCTCCGCTCCTCACCTCGAGGAGATCTCCACTATCACAACCTGGTTTTCTACGCTCACCCGAATAACGTTTACACCTCACACTCGGTTTTCTAGTTCACCGAAAACTTTACAATTCATACTCTTGTAATCACACTTACTACCACCTCAAGTTTTGGTCTCTAGCCCGTGTCCCCTCAAGTGTTAGGAATTACAACCTACCTTTAGGCATTACCACCTACCACACTCCTCTTGGGACGACCCCGTCTCTCACCACACACTCCTCTCGGTGTACAAGTATATTACAAAGTATTCAACACAATTAGGCTCACAATACAAATAAATTTGTTCTCTACAATGGATGAGAACACAATGTAGGCTCACACTCAATGTCACTTAAATTCCATGTAGGCTGTCTAAAAATCACAATGGAAAGCTGACCCTCAATGGAA
>BQKN01001013.1:640955-658787 GCA_022839385.1 Asparagus kiusianus
AATCAACATTTCTTTCTTGTCTTTTTACATCAAATTTCCAACAAACATTCCACAACCCAAATTATACAATGTATGAAAATACAATAAGATCAATGGTTGTGTGTGTAAACAATGAGTAAATAAAATCAACTAAACTCAATGTAAACACTAGCTTAATGAATTGATATCAAACAATATAAATGTAAAGCTAGATTGAGTTTAGAAAACTTTTCCAATAAATGACAAGAGTGAGAGAGAGATGAGTTGAAGCTCAAACACCAAAGGATGACCTCCTCTTTGCTCTTGTGAAAATTTCTTCACAAACTAAACTATTGAAACAAACTAAAACCAAACTTAAAACCCATGTAAACTTGTTTAAAAACTTTCTTCTTGTTTAATAAAACAGAGGGTATGTGGGGGTATTTATAGGAACCCAAAAGCCAAGAGAAACCAAGGTAAAAAGACCAAAAATCCAAATCTATAACAGGCTGAAAAAACTAGCCGTTACAGCATCAGTCGACTAACACCTTCCATCAGTCAACTGGAGCTAACCGTTAGAGGCGTTTTCCAGTTCATCAGTCAACTGACGGACCTTATCAGTCGACTGATGTCCTCATCAGTCAACCGATCAGTCGACCAAAATAAAACAGAAACTATTTGTTGTTCCAGGTGATTTCTTCAGTCGACACATCAGTCGACTGATGTCATCAGTCGACTGACCAGTCGACTAATAACAGGTTATCAGCCTGTTTTGAAACAGAAATTTGATTTTCAAACCTCAGCAAATAAAATCAGAAAAATGTAAAACTTTGAGAAATGATTATAAACATGATAATATACATGTTACAAAAACTGGTTTTCAAAAAACACATTCTAAAATAGAAATCTCTTCATTTTACAGAATAGTCCAAAACATGTAAATGAAAAACACTTGTTTTTGACATTGGACATAAACCATGTTTTGAAACTTTATAAACTTATTTTATAGACTTAATAAAAGATGTATGTTATGATTGTTAGGTCTATAAACTAATAACTCAATATTATGCAAAAATGAGGTTTTTCACAATATGCATTTAACAAATATGAAACATGTATATATATGTAGACAATAATATAGGTTTCATATTTATATGAACTTGTAAACTATAAAACCAAAACTTGTGTATATATACATACCTATATATATTTACATAGAAACCAAATAAAATGTGTGTGTATATGATATTGAGCTTAGAGTACTTAACACACATAATATAAAACCTAAACTAAATTACCCAAGCTTATGATCTTCAACGAAGCTCTATCTTGGTACACTTGCGGATGAAGCTTGAACTTGGATCTTCAACTTGAATTGCATAGGCTTCAACTACTATTCCGCCAACCTCTATTTGATGTGATCGTGAAGGCTCAAACCATCCAACCTCCAACATATTGTTTGTCTAGAATAGATACAAAACACAAACACTAGACAAACAATCATTAGATATAAATTGTTTGTAAATCATCATCAAAACAAAAGGACCTAACAATCTCCCTCTTTTTGATGATGACAAACAATTTACAAAAAGAGATATAAGCATGAAAGGAAATAAATATACCAATTATAATTATCATGCATATAATCAAAAAGGATATACTCACAATATTTCTCCCCCTTTGACAACCTCAAAAATGGGAAAACAAAAGAATAAGAGAACGAAAGCTCCCCTTGCAAATAAGCACGGTGAGTATAAAACAAATATAGGGAATGGCTCCCCCTATCAAAATGTCTTATGGAATATATGCAAGGATGACCATGACAAGTATATGTGAGCAAGCATAAATGGAAATTATGCTAAGTATAACCCACATACCATAAGATAATGAGAACACATATGGATGTATCATTATGGAATAGTGACTTATTATACAAACATAAAAACTATGTTTAAAAGTAGATTTATGAAATCAAAAGAAAAAGTACATGAGAATTATGCAAAAAGATTTTAAATGAAAACAAATCACTCAAATGAAATCATAAATTATATTAAATCATCTAAAAACGTAAAAAACCAAACCATCATTGATTTTCAAAAAGTAAGAGAGGCAACTATATCAAGCTCTTAAGCTTATTTCAACCCATATAAACATTTTAGTACCCGGTAAACATGGTTTGGGAAATAAACACCCAATAAACCCGGAGGGTTATATAAACATAAACCTCTCATCAAAATTAAAGTTAATAAAATAAAAACAAAAGAATTGAACAAAAGAAAAATATTTTCATTTACAAGAATTTCAAAACATTTTTCAAAACCAAGATATGAAAAAAATAAAAACATTAAAATTCTTCGTTCAAGAAAAATCAAACATGTTTTGGTACCCAAGTATTCTTGGTCCAAAGGGTTTAGGGACATGCCCCCTTATCAGTTAAACTCAAAGACCTAGGGTTATGAACCCATTTGGGCGCATTTGGTGCACTAACATGGTCAAAACAAAAGTTGTATAAATGACCTTTCTGATTGCAATGTGTGCAATGAAAAGGGGTAAATGATTTGTGTTGACCAAGTGGGCATGCACGTGAATCATTTGCAAACATTAATGGTCTTTTAAATTCATTTTGCAAATGAGAAACATTACCAAACAAATATGGTCTTTTTGGAACATTTTGCGAAATAGGAGCTTTTTGCACATCAAAATGAAATTTAGAAAGATGTTCAAACCTACCACAAACATCACATCTAAAAGTATGTGGTCTACTAGAAACATTTGGCAAGTGAGATTTCCTTTTCAAATTAAAACAATATTTTACCAAATGGCCAAAACGACCACAATAATCACATTTAAACACATGAGCATGCTTATGAAGAACATGATGAGTATGTGCATGTGCATGAGCAAAATGTGATGAAGAAACTTGATGAGATGCACAATAATCATTAGCATTGTTATGTTTATGTTCATCATAGTAAAATTTAGCTAGATGGCCTTTTCGGCCGCAAATAGAGCATTTGTAAACTTTGCTATATATGTGTACATAATGAGTGGAAGATTTAGACTTAAATTTGGCACACATATTCATAAGCTTCTTATGATTATTAATGCATGAAGTTAATATTGAATCTAAAGATGATATGTGATTTTTGACAAGATTCAACTCTTCATCATTAGGCATATATGCATTTTTATTAGAAGTACAACATAAATAGTCATTTATAAAAGAAGCAATATCATTTTTTATGTTCTCTACTTCTAATATGGCATTATCTTTTTCATGGGATAAGCTAGTTATAGATGTGGTTAATTTTTCATTATCCAAAATTAATATGTCATTGTTTTCTTTAAGCATGGCATTTTCTTTTGCAATGACATCCAATTTTGACACTAGCTCCTCATGATCGGATTTTAATTCTACATGCTTGCTTTCAAGATTAATAAAATTTTTATGCAATTTGTTATAGGCATGCAATAATTTCTCATATGCACAAGTGAGTTCATTAATAGATAGATCATCATCGGATTCTGAATCGCTTACCACACTAGGGTTAACTCCTAATGGCCGTGTGCATGATGCTCCTCTATCACTTGAAGTCGATTCCGCCACAACGCGTCGAATCTCTTCCAAATCTCCTTGATGTGCTTCAAAAGTTTCCAAATCGTGTAAGCACTATCAAAATGAGCAAGTTCGTTAGAAATACATGGTTCAAAAGCATTATGCAAGAATTCTAACACTAACTTGTTCATTATAAATATTTTCTTATCATGATTGCTCTACTTGAATTTCTCTAATGTGGGCATAATATAAGCACAATCAATAACTTCCCATAAGTCGATATTTCTAGATTAAACAAATATTTTAAATCTAGAGCACCATTGAGCATAAGGGAAATTTCTATAATTTGGAGTAATATTTGGATCATAACCTAAATGAAATGCATCCATATTCATGATATATATGTGAATATATGCAAGCAAGACAATAATAAATCTCAAAATTAGATTAGCACAAAAAGATAACTTGGATCTTTAACTCAAGGTGGTTAGACCTTAAATCAAATAGCACCAAGCTCTGGTACCAATTGAAAGTGCTCTGATACTAAATGAAAGAACCATATCCTGATCTGATGCCAATTGAAAGTACCCTAATGTCACTAGGAAAAAACCCTAAAGGAGGGTGAATAGGGTCTTTGCTAATCTAATCCGATTTATGCCAAATTAAAACTTATTAACAAATATATCCTAGCAAGAATGATATATTACAAATATATATGCTAGGATATATAAGTAACACAAGGGTAAACAAACTACTAAAGTGATAGGGCAATATAAACAACACACAATTGACAAAGGCGATATAAATGATATGCACGAATATAAAGGAACGCCAATGACAAACGCAAACAAACGAAATGATCATGGAGTTCGGTCCCCACGACCTATGTCTCCGCTCCTCACCTCGAGGAGATCTCCACTATCACAACCGGGTTTTCTACGCTCACCCGAATAACGTTTACACCTCACACTCGGTTTTCTAGTTCACCGAAAACTTTACAATTCACACTCTTGTAATCACACTCACTACCACCTCAAGTGTTGGTCTCTAGCTCGTCTCCCCTCAAGTGTTAGGAATTACAACCTACCTCTAGGCATTACCACCTATCCCACTCCTCTTGGGACGACCCCGTCTCTCACCACACACTCCTCTCGGTGTACAAGTATATTACAGAGTGTTCAACACAATTAGGCTCACAATACAAATAAATTTGTTCTCTACAATGGATGAGAACACAATGTAGGATCACACTCAATGTCACACAAACCCCACAACCCAAATTATATAATGTATGAAAATACAATAAGCTCAATGGTTGTGTTTGTAAACAATGAGTAAATAAAATCAACTAAACTCAATGTAAACACTAGCTTAATGAATTGATATCAAACAATATAAATGTAAAGCTAGATTGAGTTTAGAAAACTTCTCCAATAAATAACAAGAGTGAGAGAGAGAGATGAGTTGAAGCTCAAACACCAAAGGATGATCTCCTCTTTGCTCTTGTGAAAACTTCTTCACAAACTAAACTCTTGAAACAAACTAAAACCAAACTTAAAACCCTTGTAAACTTGTTTAAAAACTTTCTTCTTGTTAAATAAAACAGAGGGTATGTGGGGGTATTTATAGGAACTCCAAAGCCAAGAGAAACCAAGGCAAAAAGACCAAAAACCCAAATCTATAACAGGCTGAAAAAACTAGTCGTTACAGCATCAGTCGACTGACGGCTTCCATCGGTCGACTGATGAGCTGACCGTTAGAGGCGTTTTCCAGCTCGTCAGTAGACTGACGGACATTATCAGTCGACTGATGACCTCATCAGTCGACTGGTCAGTCGACTAAAACAAAACAAAAACTATTTATTATTCAAGGTGATTTCTTCAGTCGACACATCAGTCGACTGGTGTCATCAGTCGACTGACCAGTCGACTGATAACAGGTTATCAGCCTGTTTTGAAACAGAAATCTGATTTTTAAATCTTTTTTAAAAATAGTAAATAAAATCAGAAAAATATAAAACTTTGGAAAATGATTGTAAACATGATAATATACATGTTATAAAAACTGGTTTTCAAAAAACACCTCCCAAAAGAGAAATCTCTTCATTTTACAGAATAGTCCAAAACATGTAAATGAAAAACACTTGTTTTTGACATTGGACATAAACCATGTTTTGAAACTTTATAAACCGGTTTTATAGACTTAATAAAATATGTATTTTATGATTGTTAAGTCTATAAACTAATAACTCAATATTATGCAAAAATGAGGTTTTGCACAATATGAATTTAACAAATATGAAACATGTATATATATGTAAACAATAATATAGGTTTCATATCTATATAAACTTGTAAACTATAAAACCAAAACTTGTGTATATATAAATAACTATATATATTTACATAGAAACCAAATAAAATGTGTGTGTGTGTATATGATATTGAGCTTAGAGTACTTGACACACATTAATATAAAGCCTAAACTAAATTACTCAAGCTTGTGATCTTCAACGAAGCTCTATCTTGGTACACTTGCGGATGAAGCTTGAACTTGGATCTTCAACTTGAATTGCATAGGCTTCAACCACTATTCTGCCAACCTCCATTTGATATGATCGTGAAGGTTCAAACCATCCAACCTCCAACATATTGTTTGTCTAGAATAGATACAAAACACATACACTAGACAAACAATCATTAGATGTAAATTGTTGAAATCATCATCAAAACAAAAGGACCCAATAATAAGTAGACTAGTCCTAAGCTACTCATGTTCATTATGTTAAAAGTCATGTATCTTATATAGGCCTATCCAACCGGGGCGGCCCGGCCCGGATTGGGCAAAACCCGTGGCTCGGACCCGGGCTTAGGCCCCAGCCCGAGCGGGCAGGGCACCGGGCAGGTCCGATCATTTTCTTTTTTTTTTCTTTTTTTGCTCAAAATTTTCTTTTTTTTTTTGTTAAAAAAATTTAAAGAGTAAATAACAATAAATTAAGCAAAATTTTGATAAAATCAATTATATTACTAATCACTTGTAATTATATAAATTATAAATATAAAAAATTATAGAAATTAAAATGATAAAAACAAATTCTTTATTAATAATCTGTGATAATTACAAATTTATTTTAAAAAATTTCGCATCATAATAAATGAATATATCCCAACTACGTTGGCACCTACTCATCTAAATCACTATCATTTGTAACTCTTTCCAAAATATTTTTTATCACAAATTTTCATCAAAGAAATAAAAATTACAAAGTGATGAGTATTTCTATAATTTTACTCTTTATCTCTAACTCTGATTGCCAACTCATTAAGTTTATCTTCAATACTAGCCATCCGATTGATGCTTTAGTTCTTTTCCCGTACCTTCACCAATCTTGTAGACACATTACCACCTGTACGGTAGATGGATCTAAAATTGTCTTGTGGTCATCAATCAAACGTCCTGATATGTCGAAGCTATCGTAGAAACCTACACTATTAGTAAATCACGAGTCATGATGAAAATTATAGTTATGAAACTGTTCCATATACTCTCCACCATTGCAAAATATCAAAACTATTATTTTGACTTTTAACTAAAGATGCAGTTAAATATTGTTCAATTTTAGAAACTTACATTGATGATCCAGATCCAGATCCATTAGTTAGTTGAGCTATAAATAATTCCCTATCATAACTCTTACATTTGCCTCGACTTGAACTCGTAGAAGCAAAAGCTGTAGACTGATATGTACTTACATCATATCTTGCTACATACTTATCATATAATCTTTGAAATTAAGTTCTAATAGTATTATGATGAGTAAGAGTAGTAATAGTTTGGCTGTTATCAGTGATGTCTATTATTATGTTACTATACAAAGAATTTAACAAAATTTGAAGATCAACATTCTCCGAACATGGATCAATAAGAACCCCCCAAACCAAAAATAATAGGAATATGCCTAAAACACTCATTAAATTTACTTTTCATTTGAAAAATCATATTTCTAAAATAAGTATCCATACGATAATTATTAAAAAAATTAAATATTTAAAACTTATAAAACAGCTTGAATAGTAGTTAGATAATAACAACCAGATAATAACATAGTAACATCATAAAAACTTGTAGCATCTCTTTTACACTATATATAACTAACTATTCATCCTCAGTTATTATATACATAGTACTAGAGCTAGAACTAGAAGTATAGAAAACAATAAAATAATTTATAATTTCTTTATACTCTACTGCTATATTTAACATTACATAGGTAAAATTCCATCTATGGTCAACATCTTTTGAAATTAATCTGGGTTTTAAATTTTTTCTTTTACGCAATTATTTTCATCTTTTAAGTCTTTGTTCAGAAGTATTATGAGCATAAGCTATTGTCCTTACCTTTTCTATCATGGATATTAATTCACCAAATGCACTTTGAATAATTAAATTTAAAATATGATACATACATCTAATATGGAAAAATATCATAATGGCAATAGCAAAAATAATTTGATATGACGTACAGCTACATTATTATTACTTACATTATCTAGTAAAACAAAAAATATTTTCTCTAAAATTTCTAATTTTATAAGTTCTTCTATTATTAAATTTGTAATAATAATATCACTATGTGAATCTTCAAATGCAATAAATGAAATAATTCTTTTAAATATTTGCCAATTATCATCAATCCAGTGTGTCGTGATACATAAATAATCGGTTTGTTCTCTAGATGTCCAAATATCAGAAGTTAAAAAAAATTTACTGTTTAAATTTTGAAAATAAGAAATTATTTTTTCTTGATCCTCATGATAATATTTTAAAATATCACGTTGATAAGATTGATGAGAATTTTGTTTAATGCGGGATAAAAATCATCTGTAATTATATCTTTAAATTCATCATCTTCTACTAACTTAGAAAGAAGATTTTTAAGAACGATAAACCTGATGACGCATTTCCTAGCTTTACTTGCGTCATAGTTCTAACTACTTAGACCATTGGAGGATGATGATTATGAGAGTAAAAATTGTCGGATATCACCATGAGGCGTTGCTTGACCTCTATTGTACTTTTCTAAATGGCTTTTGAGGTGGTTGGTGCCGCTTTTATGATGAACTTGAAAAATATGGCCGCACAATGCACACTTAGCCTTCTAGGTGAGAAGTCTATCGTGTTGATCCATAGTTACTTTTATCACCTCGAAGAAGTTTCACACATCAGATCTTGGCTTTTTAGGAGCGCTAGGTGCAGAATCATCACCACTGGATTCGTGATGAATATCTGTAGAAGGAGTAATTGTAGCTCTTATAGTAGGAGTATTAAGACTCATTTCAACATCGGGAGTTAGGATTTGCCCTTCATAATCGAAGGAGAAAGCTATTTGTTTGAAGAATTAGAGAGCAAAAGCGAGAATAAGAAAGTATAGAGAGAAGTAGATGAGTTTTGCATAATAAAAATAAATAAAAACTCCCTCTATTTATAGAGACAGTCCTCTAACCAAATAACCAAAATATTCTCAAAATTTTATCATTTTGACCGTTTTGGGGGGTATTTTGGTCAAAAGCCAAAAAAATGATCGTTATGATTGTTCGAACCGGGCCGGGCCCGGGCTGGCCCGATCACAACGGTCGCATTCATGATCGTTGTGGCCGGATCCGACCGGGCTGCCCGGCTAACGGCCACAAATTTGACCATTGTGACCGGGTCCGGGCTGTCCCGGTTAGCCTCGCCAAAAGGTCACGAATGTGACCGTTGGACCATCGGGCAAGGCTATTCTGGTCTGGCCCATTTTCGTGCCGAGTACGGGCCCGGATCCGAGCTAGACCTGGACACAGGCTACCCCGGCCCGGCTCTTTTGCCGGCTGGGCCGGTCCAGGATTGGGCCCGAAGCCCAGCTCCGCCCGGATTTTCAGGCCATGCCCGAGCCGGGTTTGGGTCCGGAAACTTGGTCTGGCCTGGGCCCAAATGGACACCCCTAATCTTGTAGTCTCACATTGGAAATAATTAAAAAAAGTAATAAATTTAAATAAAAGTTTTCGATTAATTTGATATCCAACCTTCTATTTAAGATACATTTAATTTCGTACTTGATTGCTCTTAACATGTTGTGTCGAAGTCTGAATTGCGGCCTAAAGTGAAATCTGATATGAATCATGAGAGTATCGAAAGAATAACGTAGGTCTGATTATTCCTGTCTCAAACATGATCGTTTATTTTGCTTGAAAAGAATAAGAGATTATAGAATGATGATAACCTCATTTTAATTCATGATTGTCAGTTCAGACCACAACAGACAAATGAAGATTTTGCTAGCCTAGTAGTCAAAGATCTTACGGTTGTAGATTCTCAAATTGGTTTTACTAGCTAGAGTTGAAGATTTAATCGAAAATCAAGTTTGAAAATAGATAACAAATCCTAGAGCTTTTGAAATTTGCGCTTTTAAATTATATCTTATACTATGTAAATGTTAGGATAGTTCCATGAAAATTCTAGTACTCTTTAATCACTTATAGATTGTAATAAATTAAACAATTTCTGCAACTGATTTTAGTTCTCCAAAGAAACAAAAGTCTTGAAAGACGTCTAGCTAGAATAGTAATTATGGGTTAATGATAAAAGCTATTTAGATTCTAAGTATTTTCGTTGAACACTAACTTTTTTTCAATTTAACCCTAAAAAGCTGTAAATTATTCTGACGTGCAAACGTATGAAGGACCTACCTAGGTGCAAACACCAATATTCAAGTAAGCATCTGAAGAACAGACACTACGAACCCTGGGGGTTTCATTCACAGTCGACCGAAACAAAAGGGATCGAAGTTAATTTTTCGGTGAACAATTCTTAAATAAGGATCTTTCTTAAATTAACAAACATGATAATAGGAGGCTCTCGTGATTTAACGTTGTAATTTACTTAAACATGAGATTGAGCAAACAAAATACAGTACCGGATGGTTCTCCGGCTAACACACAGACACATAATATCAAAGTAAAAAAGTTACTTAATAATAAAAACTAAGCCTCGAACAGAAAAAGCTAAATCATCGCTGATCACTCAGCCAAGCCCAAGATCGACCCCAAGATTCACAAAAACCTAGCTAGTAATTATTATAATAATTTGGCAGCTGTTTCTTGGCCCGGAGATCTATGAAGTACTCCCTCGGATTACCCTCGAACAAACCTCTCGGCATCAAGGCCCCATTCCTCCCAGGAGCCTTCATCATCCGCATGATGTCATAGTCTATCGCGTCGAAACCAAACTCTTCTCGTTCCTCTTCAGGCCTCGAGCAGCAGCAGCAGCAGCAGAAGCAGCGGCGGAGGCAGGAGCAGAGCCTTATTGGGCCGCAGCAGCAGCGGTAGAGGCAGAGGAGGACGAGGGAGACGGGGAGGATCACGGTGAGGCCCAGGTGGGCCCAGTGGTGGAGGGTCTGGGCTCTGGTCTCTGGTGGAAGGACTTGGTTGAGGATGTGGGCCAGGAAGTGGAGGAACTGCTGGAGTTTCTCATGGAGGAAGTTGAGTGGGCTCTCTGATGAGAGGGTGTCTGCTAACAGCAACTTTCTTGCTCCTCCCATCTCGCTCTTTGATCTCAGATCGAGCAGGGAACAAAGTTTGAAACTTATTAGGTGATCAGAAAAGTAAAGTAGCTGTTTACAATTATTGCTTGGGTTATTTAGGTATATTAGTAGCTGTTTTCAATTATTGCTTGGGTTGTTTAGGTATGTTAGCTCCTTCCATCTTCTTTAATTTCATATAAGAAATTGCTCCTCGGTCCCTTAAATACTTAGATTATTGCAATTTGGCTCCTCATTGACCAAAATACCCTCAGCTAATATTTTTTGGAAGGTTTATTCGTAATTTTACGCACTACAATTTACATCTTTTTTTGTTTGGGCACCACAAAGTTTTTTTTTTAACACCTTAATGCCTAACGTTTAGACTTTTTCTTTACTTTGATACCCCCTCAACCTTTTTTGACACTTGGATACCTTAAGATTTACGCATTTTTTAATGATCACGTCCCAAAGGCTCCACATATTTTTAACTTTGATACCTCAAAATTTATATATATATTTTAACTTTGTTACCCTAAAGCTTGGTTATTAAAGTGTCAAAAATAGACTTTACCTGAGCAGAACAAGAGACGAAAGCAACACGGATATGAACATTGAAAATATAAAATTTTTATCATAATAAAAATGTCAGAAAAAACATTAAGGTATCAATTTTTAAAAAGATGCAAATTTTGGGTATCAAAATAATTTGGCTGTATTAGTTAGAAAGGTGTGAATGTTAGAGTACCAAAGTGAAAATAACCCTTTTCTAGATAAGATAGGGTTTGAGTGAAAAATCATCACCCAGGCGTATTTTGACCTTGAAGGGACTAAATTGTAAAGACTCCTTAGGATTTTAGGGACAACAAAACAATTATTGATATTTGAGGTACTGATATGAATTGTTTCGTGCACTCATTTTAACGAGGAAACCATGATGGAATCTGGATGGTCGCTATAGGTGATAGGGTGATGTCACAATGTTGCGTCAACAAAACCATAGGCTGACATCAGCCAGAAGGAAAAGTCAAAAATTGGGACAGACATTGGGTTCGGCTTATCTAAAGGCAAGGGTGTGTGTTCAGTAATTTTTTAAAAGCGGGTGATGTTTGAATCTGGTATCGTTTTTAGACTATTTTGTTGGTAAGTGAAAATTAGTTTTAGAGTGAACTAATTTAGGGGGTTATTGGTTGGGACAAATTGGGACCAAATGAGATAATTCTTTAAATGAAACAAATTTATTTATTTGAGATATTTTGAATGGAGTAAAATTTGACAAGTTCGGATAATTGAACAATTTGAAATTTTGATTTGATAATTGATGATGTGACACTTTATTAAAATGTAATATTTACTTATCAATTAAGTCTAAATTAATTGATCCAATTGGTTTAGTATGATATTGTAGTATAATGCATTATTTTACTTTATATTAAAATATAATATGTTATATTATAATTACTAATTAATTATGACTATATTTAATAGTTATTAATTAATATATTATGTTATATTATAATAATATGATATATTGTAATAATTGATGTAAAATAGGAACAATATATTTAATATAATATTTCAAAATATAATATTTAATTTAACATAAATATAAATATTAGAATATTTTGTTTTGTTTAAAATATTATATAATTATTAAAATATAATATTATATTTTATTATAATTACTAATTACATTTTATGATAATTAATATAATTTAAATGGGACAACATAAAAGGTGTTTATAAGCTCAAAGAAAAAAAATCTCAATAGAAACTCATCACTTTCAGAATATATTTGAAGTGCAAGCATACAAAGTGT
This sequence comes from Asparagus kiusianus, assembly GCA_022839385.1. Lineage (NCBI taxonomy): Eukaryota > Viridiplantae > Streptophyta > Magnoliopsida > Asparagales > Asparagaceae > Asparagus > Asparagus kiusianus. The sequence continues at coordinate 653,844 of BQKN01001013.1, forward strand.
CTGTAGTGTAAGTTGTAACTGATGAATCCGACATGATTTTCTTTCAAGCATTTTTAAGCAACACATGTAATCTTCGAAGCAACGTTATGGCTTTCTCTACAAGTCAATCTCTCATCAAACTTGTAGGTCATGGAATTTGAAATAACTTTATCCCTTTTACACATTTAATCAAACACATTGTGGACTTAATCACAACTTCATCGTTCCTAGACAAGTTGAATTGTTAACAAAACTGGACATGAACCAAAGGTCATTCTCAACACGACAAGAAGAAATTTAACTACGGGCTAAAAAACCAACTTATATGAACAAATTCAAAGTGATAAAGCCCACCTCTTTCACTACTCAAGCGATTAAAGCAGAAAAATCATAATGGGGAAAAAATTAAGATGAGATGATTTAGGGGGAAAATGATAGAATCAAGTCATTAGGATAAAAAAGCGTGTGTGATATTCTCTCAAAAGAAAAATATGGTAGGATATCTTCATTAAGGCCATTCCATCTTTCATCCCTTCTGAAAGATAAAGCTCAAAAATCAATAAATAAAGTAATATAAAGAAATATGCATCAAAAATTCCAAATCAGTAGGAAATTTTTGGATTTGGGGAGAGTTCTTACCTCAAAGAATAGTTTGGGGTTGAGATCACGACTCGAATTATGGAATATGGAAGATTTTCGGGGTTAGTGCTTGCTCAAATGATTTCGGAGTAGAGCACGAACTTCATTGCCAGAGCCAAGCAACCAATGAGTTCTAGGGCCATGCCGCCATAGCGATCGACTGATTTGGGCTCGTACTAAGGTTTGCGGAGGAAACTGGGGGAGATAGAGAATAAGGGGGTGTTTGACTCAAATCCTATAAATTTAGGATATGGATTTCACCATGGGATTTGAATCCATAGGTTTTTAATATGAGTTGGGATTTCTAAAATGTTATTTGTTTCATCAATATTTTGGGATATGTAATCCTATAATTTGTATTTTATTTGTTTCTAACTTAAATTGTAGTATTATAAATTTTAGAATTTGAAATCTAACCTTAATCCTCTCTCAAAGAGGGGATTTCACAAATGCTATAATATATTAGTTTTTCATAATTTGGGTATTCAATAACCAAAATTTATTTTGAATCAAACAAAGGTTATGGAATCCATAAACTCAAAAAAACCCCACTTTTTCATCCTTGAATTTATAATTCACCCTATACCCAGCCAAATTTTTTTTTTTGGAAACAAACACCCCCTAAGTGAAATAAGTTGGGTTTCAAGTTTTTTGGTAAATGAAAAAATTTTATTCATCACCAAATGTAAAAAATGAATGTACAACAAGAATCTCAACATATGTATGAGATATCAAAACTAACATCAAGAGCTCAAAGAAAATAGAACTCAATCAAAACACTCCATAAAGAAATCTCAGCAACTAAACAACAGCTGAGATTAAGGATAAAAAACTGATAATTATTCTCCTCAATGACCATCATAGTGAAAATGATCCATTCTTTGTCTTCTGTCTTAAACGAGCCATTGAGAACAAATGAGTAAATGCTGAATTTGATATCTTTAAAAAGCTGATCAGCTGGCCTTGCTTTCTGTTTGAAAATCCTGAAACTTCTCTCTCTCCATATGTTATATACTGCTGTAGTTAGAGCCATCCTTTTAATCCTTTCCTTGAATCCATTCCCCTTCAGTCTATCACAGTACCAAATCACAAGCTGATTCCAATCACAGGTCTGCCACTTGAATTGGAGCCAATCCATAACTTTTAACCATACTTTTCTTGAATAGCAGCACTCAAAGAAAAGATGATTTCTGTTTTCAGAACCAGTACACAAACAACAATTGTTAGTGTTCACTAATCCCCTCTTAATCAGTCAGTCAATAGTGAGCAACCTATCTTGGATTGCTAACCAACAGATAAAAGAGTGATTGGGGAAGTTTGTAGTCTCCCAAACTGTTCTATGCCATGGCACAACTGAAGAATTAGGGGAGAGATCATTGTACAATGCTGAAATCTGGATTCTAGAATTGTCTGAGCAAGATTGAATGAGCAGCAACAAGTTATTTACACCTCCACAAAAGTTTACAGACTTATCTCTGATTTTCAATATTTTCTTCCACATCCATGAGTCCTAGTTTTTAGCTTGAACATGCCATATATCATCATTCCTTAAGTATGCACTGTGTATCCATTTGATCCACGGACTCTCTTTATTAACATGGATATGCCACATTAATCTCAGCATAGTTGCCATATTCCAAATTGTTGCAGAATAGATGCCAAGCCCCCATGTCTTTTTCTCAAACAGGCCTTTTCCCAAGAAACAAGTGGAATTTTATGCTTCTGGTCTGTTTTGCCCCCATAGAAAATTCCTACACATTTGATTAATCTTCTGCAAGACTCTAACAGGTAAAATATAATTTGAAGTCCAATATATTTGGATGCCAAGTATAGCACTCTTAATAACTTGTAATCTGCCAGCAAAAGACAGAGTTCTGTTTTTCAGACATGCTTGTAATTAATCTGAGATTTTGTTTAAAAGAGGAGAACAATCAGCATATGATAATCGTTTGGATATCAAAAGAACCCCCAGTTAATTGATGGGCAAAGCACCCTCTGTGAAATTCAGGAGATTTCTAATCAGGCCTTTGGCAAATTCATCAACACTACTGTAAAAGATCTTACATTTTTCTGGATTTGCTACCAGTCCTGATACCTCACTAAACTCCTTGAAGCAATTGAAAAGAAGCTTAACAGAATGTATGTCACTCTTTGAAAAGAGAAGGAGATCATCCGCAAATATTAGATGAGTGATTTTTAGCTCACCACATCTAGGATGGAATTTAAATGATCTGTTCTCTTTAAGCATATATAATTTTCTTGACAGGAACTCCATACCCAATGTAAACAAATAAGGAGAGATAGGATCACCTTGTCTCAAACCTCTTTCTTCTTTGAAATATGCATGAAGAGTGCCATTTAAAGAAATAGAGTACTTTGGGGATGTAATGCACACCATGATCCAATTTGTAAAAATATCAGGGAACCCAAGACCTGTAAGCATATCTTTAAAAAAATCCTAATTTATGGTATCAAAAGCCTTCTTGATATCTATACTCATCATAATCCTGGGTGAATTATGTTTCCTACCATAGCTCCTCACAATCTCATGAGCCATCAAGATATTACTTGATATTTGCCTTCCTTTAACAAAGGCACTTTGAGCCTCATTTATCAAAAAACTCATTACTGTCTTAATGATGTTAGCTAGAATTTTTAAAATGATCTTATATAGGCAATTACAACAAGCAATAGGTCTGAAATCAGAAGGGGTCTTAGGGCATTTCACTTTAGGGATTAAAGATATGGAAGTTGAGTTTATCATACCAAGGAGCTTCCCAGTTCTGAAAAATTCAAGAATGGCCTGTGAAACCTCATCTCCTATAATACTCCATGCAGACTTGTAAAAGGACATATTAAATCCATCAGGACCTGGAGCTTTATTATCATCCACGGAAAAAACAGCATTTTTGATTTCATCCCTTGTCACAGCAGAGGAGAGTGCAGTTGCTTGTGCTTCATTTAAACAGGCCCCTTTGCTAATGACATTACAGTCAGGCTTTGGGGTAACAATTTTTGATCCCATAAGACTCTTATAAAAAGAGATAATTTCTTGAATGATTCCCTCACCATCAGTAATCTTGTCACATGCACTATTATAAAGTAGATTTACTCTGTTGAGATGCCTCTTAGTCTTGATTGAAGAATGAAAGTAACTTGTACATCTGTCACCTTACACAATCCATTGAATCTTTTGTTTAAATTATAATAGTTACCATAGCTGAGTTAGCATTACTGTAGCTGAGTTAGCAAACCATCAGCCTTTATCAGCAAGAAATAAATAACTGAGCTTATATTATGTAGCTGTGGGAAACAACTGGAATACTCAATCCTCGTACTGTAAATACCGCACGTGTTTACAAAAAGTACCCAAGAGAGAGGATTAGGTGATGGTCATCGTCGTGGTGCCATCTGAAAAGAAATATTTTGCTTTCAATTCACCTTTTTGGAAAGAATCAAAGCAATTATTGTACGGTCTCCCCTAATAAAATGATTAAAATACATTAAATAAATGATAAACAAACGCACCTAATTTAACAAATCGCCCGTCAAAACTAGGGTACGTAGGTTTCTTTGTTCCCGGGGAGAAAGGACCACCCGTAGTTGTATCCCATTGCGAATGCTTCTGCTTGGCTATATAGCATTCAACAAATTAATATTTGAGTAAATTTCACAAAAAAATGTTACGCGCAGCGGAAATTTCAGGAGCAATTCGGCAGCACAACAAAAGAGTCAGATCGCAATAGGAAATCCTGTTTCACAAAGAAAACAGGAACCTTAAGCAAAATATCTCAACCAAGTGAGATATCAGCTCTTCCTCTCATCAGTTCTAGGACTGACCTGTCGAGGGAACCTAAAAGCTATTACAAATCACACAAATAGCAGTACAACCAATTTTTACATGGTTCGGCAAATTGCTACGTCCTTAGGCAAAGAGGGGGGGGGGGGATCTACTAATAGAAGGAGAGAATACAACCAGGGTTTACAATCACTCACAACCTAAACCCTGAAACAAACTCTCAAATCCCTCACAATATCTCTCTACAAAAGGATGCACAAAACCCTAGAAAAGGGCTGCTCAAACATAAAGAAACAAAACAAAACGGCGACTGTTCTCCTCTTTTGCACTGTGCTTTTCTTCCCGCAACCACAGCCGCTCAAAAGAACTCCTGCGCACCCTGTTCAGCTGCAAACAAATCCTTGCACCAAACCCTAGGCAATTTTTTTCGTGTGCATTTATAAGCACGAGTACAAGTAGGCCTTCATGAGCTCGTTCACGCGGCTTCTCTTCACGTGGTTTGCACCCCGTGTTCACACACATCCCCC
>BQKN01001013.1:678472-693764 GCA_022839385.1 Asparagus kiusianus
GTTTGAATACGTCGCCCGATGGTCGGTTCTGTCGAATCGGCGTCGTCAAGCTGTGTTGTGGGACCTATAGGCAATTTTATACGCCTACACCACTGTAATTTGTACTCCTACCTAGTCAAACCTTCCTATAGTTAGCACCATAACCAAAATCTCCTCTCGATTCCTTCTATGAATGAGAGGCTCACTTTCAAATCGAGCGATCAAACTTTTCTACAATTAGGGTCGTCTCAAACCTCCTATTTGGTTAAACCTTCCTATAGTTAGAGCCAAAACTGCAATTCACTCTCGATAAATAAGAAACCCACCTTTAGTTCGGTAATCAAACCTTCTGATAGTTAGGATTATCCGAATCTTTTTAATTCTCCGAGTGGAGATCCCACTCTTAGTTTCACCTTCTCGGATTCTGGGAGTGGAGATCCCACTTTGAGTTTTCTTTGGTAATTGAAGATAGAATATAAAATTCTTCCTCTTCAGCTTTAAGAGATAGAATATAAAATTCTTCCTCTCCCGTATCGAGTTCATCTTTGCCCAAAGAGAAATCACAATATTTTAACATTATAACTCTAAAATCCGTGCATCACACGTGCGGGGAATTTTTTCCCGAACCCTAAGTAGGGATAAGTCAACGCCTAACATGCGTTGCTGGTTAAGTCTTTCACCGATTAAAGAATACACCAGAATCCGAGTCTGGGGACTTTTATCTTGAAGCCTAAGAAGGGATAAGTCAGTGCTTAACACGCGTTGCCAGTTTAATCTTTCATCAATTAAAAAGACACCAGAATCCGAGTCTGGGGACTTTTATCCCGAAGTCTAAGAAGGGATAAATCAGCGCCTAATACGTGTTGCCGGTTTAGTCTTTCACCGATTGAAAAAGACATCAGAATCCAAGTCTGGGAAATTTTGTCCCGAAGCCTAAGAAGGGATAAGTCAACGCCTAACACGTGTTGCCAGCTAGTCTTTTACCGTAAAAAGGATAAAAGCTTATATATTTAACATTGTGGTAGGTTGTTATTCATAACGCTAAAATCTGCACTTTACATGCGCAGAGAACTTTATCTCGACTCCTAAATAGAGATAAGCCTACGCCTAACACGCGTTACCGGTTTAGTCTTTCACCGATTAAAGAAGACACCAGAATCTAAGTCTAGGGACTTTTATTCTGAATCCTAAGTAAAGATAAGTCAGTGCCTAACATGCGTTGCCGGGTAGTCTTTTCCCATAAGAAAGACGAATTCCACGTATGCAATATCGTAGCACTAAGAGAGTTAACTCTCTTAGCATAACGTTACATGTAGAACAGACTTAAATAATTTGCATGCTAGCCCGACTCGAACGGTAGTCGGTAAAGACACGTTAAATCTGTTGAAGGCTGAGAGTTTGCCAAACATCCTAAGTCTATATCTAACACATGTTGTCGGGTAGTCTATTCCCGTAAGAAAGACGAAGTCTACGTATTCAATATTATAGCACTAAGAGAGTTAACTCTCTTAGCATAATATTACATGTAGAACGGACTTAAACAATATGCATGCTAGCCCGACTCGAACGGTAGTCGGTAAAGGCACTTCAAATCCATTGAGGGCTGAGGGTTTGCCAAAAATCCTATAAAGTGTGAGAGTCATTGACGCACCAGCTTTATTATTTGGTCTTATGGCTTGAGGATCCAATAACTTCAAGATAAGATTCATACATGCAGATGAATCAGCTTTAATAGTTGGTCCTACAGCTCCGACATTTGGGACCGACACGCTCTAATACCTTAAGAGCTTAAACTGTGTAAACTCTAGCAAACGTACGAGTATAAACTATGTTAACGCCGGTCAGCGCGTTACAGCAAAGGTTAACGCCAGTTACAGTAAAGGTCGATGTCGGTCAACGCATCGACAATTTCGCCAAAATAAGGCTAAGAAAAAATTCCCAGATTAAGGGATGATTCCGGGGAGTTCAATTGCGATCCAGATATGAATTCCCGATGAAGATGATCAGTTCAACGTCAACTTAACAACACAAACTAAGTTCAAATGCTTATACACCAACTTCGGCTCAAGATTTTAGCAACGGTCAGATGACAAACATAACACCAGAAGAACTTCATCTATTCAATAAAATACTGAATAGGCTGAAGGCTAAAGAAGTCAAGAATTGTAGCTAGCTACAGGTCCTTTGACACCGACTGAAGGTGGGGTCTATCACATCCAAAGTATTTCAGACTCTTCTATAAAGGAATGAGGCTGAAACACTTTGGAGGAGGTATCTGTAGGCATCTAAAAATGCCTATAAGTATCTGTACATAGCTCGAGATGGAGAGAAGATGACGAACGTCGTTATTCGAGTCTAAGAGGATTATCTGACGCTAACAAGTGCATGAACCGAAAAGGTAAACCAACTGTGTCTCATGCGCTCACCGGCCACCTCCAATTGGCCGTCACACTCGTTAGTCAGCTCGCGCGTGTTAGTCATCTCCAAGTGACCGAACACGCTCTCCAGTTAGCTCGCGCTTATCCATCAGATTCAAAGTGCCCGACGTGCTTGTCGGTCAGATCTAAAGTGCCCGACGCGCTTGTCGGTCAGTTCTAAGTGCCGTAAAGAAGCTAACGAATGCATAAAGCAAGTTAACGACGCGTGCAAGTCAACAAGACGATCAAATACGCAAAACGACAGAAAATACTAAGTCCCGAAAAATCAGAAAACACCAAAAAGTTCAGCCAAAGCTAAATTTCCCGCGCAAGCACGGGTCGGTCGCAACGGACCCGTGCCCGCGCGGGTCGGACGCATCCGACCCGTGCCCCCCTCGGGTCGGTCACATCCGACCCACGCCCCCCGCGGGTCACCAGTGCCCGTCGCGTAGACTTTATCTCCAAACTCGTTTTCGATGATTTTTAAGCGGTTTTCGTAGGATTTATCCGTTCCAGGGGTTTCCAACTAACTTGATATCATCCACAAACATGGTTAGGCCGTTATTAATTGAAGATAATGTCAAATCACTCATTCTTATTCAAATACCCCCAACCGAAGCCTATAAATACAGGCCTAGGGGCTTATTTCACATGGGCGGAGATCAAGAGGGCGATACGCTGCTGAATTGGAGAGTGGATCCACGAATTTACAACGAGGGTTAGCGGATCTTAGCGAATTCCTGTACATAAAGAGTAGAGTTCGAGAGATCTGAGACTCATCCCCTATTCCTCCGGATTTAAGCTTAGTCTTAATCTCAAGAAGAGCCGTAATCTCGCTTGGTCGGGATTACCATTGTAGCGATTACTTGCTTCGTAAAGTAAGAGCTTTGATTAACTTATTCTATCAACCAGATCTGATCTGTGGCGGTCCACGGATATTAACGTCCCCGGCATAGACGAAGTTCTCACGTAAACAGTGGATGATAAACGTCCGTTGCGCTGTTTGACAAGAGTTGTACTATTTTATATTTTTATTGTATAAGTCGATCTTATAAAAAGATATACTTTTCTTGTTTATTTGAGTTTATTGTAACAACCAAAGTTGTAATAGATTCAAGGCAATGAAAACGCCAACTTTTGACCCAAACAACCTTCTTGTGAGGCGAAAAGAATTCTTTGCAAGGCAAAAAGACCTCTTCACAAGGTGAGAAGACCTCTTGGCAAGCTTGAAGTTACCGAGGCAAGACGTTGGTAAGACAAACCTCTTTGACATTTCAGCTCTTTTAAGGTCTTCTCGTTAGGGGTACAAATAAACCAATTAACAAATAGTTCGTTAATTTTTGTCTAACTATTCGGTCATATTCGATTCGATAGTTTATTTAACAGTAAACAAATAATTTTTAATATTAGATTCATAAGCAAATAAAATTTAACCAAATGTAGATTCTATTTGTTTGATATCAAATTTTTGTTTAGAGTTTTATCCCTTATAACTAGTATTATTACATACAAAATGTTATGTTTTTGACCAACATTAAAGTTCTATATTAATTTTAACAAACTTAAAGAGCTTTGCGTTAGCTTCTCAACCAAAATTCTTTAACCAAATTAAAGTATTATTTTAATTATACAGTTTAGTCTTCATAAACTACAGATTATGTGCAATGCCATACAAAGTTTTTTTTTTGTTGTTTTTTTTGGGGGGTTATGAAATTAACCCTAAAGTATTAGGCCCACCAGAAGAAAAAAGTTTTTATTTTCATCACTTCGGGCGTTTGTCCGTATGGGTCCTTTAATCCTGTAATGTTCGATATTTGTCCCTCAATAGTTAAAATTGCTGTAAGGTCCTCCTAAATCCTTAACTTATTTCAAATCAACCCTTTAAATCATTGAATTTGATATAAGGTCCCCCAAAGTATCGCAAAATCCCGTGATGTTGTGTTAAGCACATACCATTGACGTTTCTCATAATGAGTTGAAACATAACCAGCCCTTCAAATCGGTGTGTTTGGGTTGAGGGTAATGAGGGGCAAGGAAAGTTATGATAGATTTTAACCTTACTTGGGAATCAAATTGGGCAACGTAGTGGGGGAGAAGGGAAGGTAAAAGAGGGAAGGAAAAAAATTATTTTTTCTTCCCTCCCAAATTGAGGTGTAACCAAGGTGAAAGAGGGAGAAAATCAGTTGTAGAGAGGCGAATTTACCCCTATTAAGAACATAACTTAATAACATATAATGGTATTTATGTTATTTTATATATATTATATTCCCTTCCGCCCATTTTATTACACTTTCCAAGCGGGGTAAAATAAATTCTTATTGATTCCCCTTACTAATTTCCCAACCAAGTTTTATATATTATCTTAACTTTTCTTAACTTAAATTCCCTTCACTCACTCGCTCCAAATTCTAATGAGCCCTTAGTCAAGTTCATGGGGCCCTTAATGAGAAGAAATCTTTCGTTTTCAATTAGCTTAGGAGAGAAGCAAAGCAAAACAAGTATTGTACGGCCTACATATATCAATTGTTTAACCTCGAAATATTTAATAATTCCATGTTAAGCTCTCCAAATTTTAAATTTGCTGATAAATTTTTAAATCCTATCGGTTCTTACAAATTGATCCGTTAATGGACGGAGCACTTAATTGTCAAAAGGACGGAGCTAACATTTATTTGTTATAGGGGCTGTTTGGTTGGTTTCCTAAAAACCAAGAAAAGGAAATCGGTACAAGGAAATCAATATAATAATATTTTTATATCCATTTCCATCCCTAAAACTCACCCACAACATCTAATAAAATATTATTTTTATCCTTCAATTCATCTCATTTCATCTCCTTTCTTACCTTTAAAAATAAACCAAACAAAAGAAACGTGTCACATCATCCAACTCATCACATCTCATTTTATCTCATTTTTAAAAATTACACATATCATCCAATAATATTGTGACAACTCATCTCATCTCATTAAACATTCCTTTTCATCCATTTCCTAAAAAAAAAACAAGAAATCAATTTCTTTAAGTACGTGTCACATCATCCAATAATATACCTCCAACTCATCTCATCTCATCTATTTTCTTATTTTTAAAAACGAACCAAACACAAACAACCTCAAAACATCATCCAATAATATACCTCCAATTCATTTCCTTATTTTTTTAACCAACCAAACAACCTCAAAACAAGTTTTTTAAAAAATCACTCACATCATCCAATAATAAGGTGACAACTCATCTCATCTAATCTCCTATTCTATAATTTCTTTCTTTTTTAAGCCAACCAAACAACTTCAAAATAATTATAATAGGAAATAGGTTTCCTATTATTTGATTTCCCAGTTTTTTTGGCCAAACGAACAGCCCCATATTGGAAATGTCCATCGTTTTCAAAAGGACGGAGCACTTAATTGTCATTGGAAAAGCAGGTTCCTTCTTCCCTAAGAATCGTCGTATGGTCTAACGCGAAGTCAATGGGAAGCACCCGCGCTATCAATCATTAAGACCCTCAATAAAAAGTAATTTAATGTAGAGTTAACTGATCACTGGTCATCTATAAATACGCGGGACTCCTTCCCCTGTACAACCAGAAAAATTAGTGAATTTATTCAAAGCTAGTAAAAAAGAGACGGATAGGAAAAAATGGGAAGCGGAGAGAGCAAGGAAAGGCAAGAGATGACGGTCGCTGCTACAAGCGGCAGGGAAGAGGAGAAGGCGGTGCCAAGCGGCAAGATGATGAAGGCCCCTGGAGGAAATGGGGAGCTTATGCCAAGAGACAAATTTGCCGGGGACCCAAAAACTTATTTTAGGGACCTCCGGGGCAAAGGCAAGTAAATTAGAGGACTTGCGTGCCAAATTAATCAATAAATGATGTACTTCGTTTAGTACGTAGGATATGATGTGGGGGTTACAGTGTGTTGTATCCCTTCCTCACTATCAGCTTTTGTGTGTGCTCATCTAGTTTGTGTTTTAAGTATGTTATTATATGTCTATTTTTATTTAAATGTTTGTATGAGATGATGATGATCGTTATGTGAACTTTCGTGGTTTTGGGCTTAAATTTGATGGTTGATCGTATATATGGGTAGTTATGTTGAGAGCGAAAGGTCTTCATATATATAATTGAACAGTTATTGGATGTTAATGAAGTTGTGCTTATAAAACAGCCATACACGGATCAGAGCTTGGGAACAATAAAAAAGAAAGAATCTTCGCTCTCCAAATTACTCTTCTCAAAGTACTCAGAAAAGGAAAAGATCTTCCTTCTCACGATTAACTAATCTTCTCTACTTGAATTCTTCTGTAAAAAAATTAAAGGCCTAATATCAAAGTACCACCCCCACACCCCCCGCCATCCAAAAAATCCAAAAAAACAAAAAATCAAAAAAACAAAGAACGAAACAAAACAAAAGGAAAAACTCCCGATAATTATCAGATAATCTAATCTCAAATTATTATAAACTCCACTTAAGTTTATGGGTTATTAGAAAACCCTCTCTAACTTTATGATTTATCTAACTCTTTATTAGAAAAACCCCCGAAAAATGCGAATCACAATTTTGACAGGAAAAAACATTCCCGTGCATATGTGAAAAATTGTGTTTAATGCTATTACGGTTTTTTTTTTTTTTTTTTGATAAAATGTTAAAGTTAAAGATACCTTTATGATAACCACTAAACTCAAGTGGGTTTTTTTAAATATTTTGAAAGTTATGGGACGTTATCTGATGATTGTCCAAAGTTAAGGAGTTTTTTTTAAAGCAACTGTAATTTATGTCTTTTTCAAAATATATGTAAATCTTGCCAATTGAGACAAAATAAAAACACACTTTATTCACCTCATAATTAAAGGAACAAAAATATGAGTTTTCAAATAGGAAAATATCAAGACAGAAAAATTTCTTAGGTGCTTAATGAGCATTACACCACTCCAATAGTGAAGTACTATGTGACAGAGATCACTCGTAAATGAGAAGGTGATGGAGTTCAATATTTTTTATTGTGCTACACATCCTTCTTTTATTAGTGTGGTCCATGTGTTGGCGTCTGTGACTAAATCTGGAGTGAAACAGATATAAATCAGTGAGAAATGAAAGCAACAGTAGTGTTGTATTTTAAAATAAGTTAGCTATTGTGTGTTTGTGAAACGTTATGCTTAAAGCAATATTTGACCTACTCTGGTGCAAGGATCCCAAGGCCAAAATACTTACTGGAATAATAGTACAGTACAATGGTGTGCACAAACCAAGTACTGTCAAGATCTCCTCGATCTATAAGACCTTTCGGTCAAAGGCATCGATCTCCTCAATCTGTTTAAACCTTTCGGTTCAGACAAAGATCTATCGATTTGTAAAAACCTTTCAGCCCAGACGAAGATCTTTCGATCTGTAAAAACCTTTCGGTTTAGGGCTAAGTTTATTTAGGCACAGACTAAAGTTTGCACGCATTCAAACTCTGCAGCATCAACACAACAGCTCGAACACTTCAGTGTATTTTCGTGTGTATCAAGAGCTGCCCCAATGGGCACTATTTATAAGCCTCTAAGGCTAGCTCAACGGTCACCCACAGTCAATTTGACTGTTACAAATCATAATGATAATTATGACAATTATGATTATAACAACAAATAACTTAAGGCCATATCAAGGGTCATTTGACTGTTACAAGTCATAATAAAAATTATTATAGCAAATGACTTAATTGTTGTAATTACTGCATGCAGTATTAATTGTTGTATGTAGAAACTTCTTAATGCGGGGGTCGCGTTTCTATGCAACCCGAGGGTCGCTACCAGCCTCACGCAAACGCGGGGGTCGCTACCAGCCTCACGCAAACGCGAGGGTCGCATTTCCTCTCGCGAAGGCTCACCCGAGCTACGAACGCGAAGCTCGCTCGCATGCTGCGAAGCAGCCAACATGGCACCAACGTGAAGCCACCTAGCCCTGATGCCTCCGTGCGAAGTGCAAAGTGTGCCTAACAAAGCGTCACTTAGAGCCTAAACCCGATTAGCCCCTATGCCCGGCCCATGATCCCATGACCCATGACCCACTAGTACTTATGAGGGATTAATTTAATTATTTAAATCAAAAATAATTCTCGATTTGCCTATGGCAAGCCTCGAACACAGGACCTTTTGAAACATCAAAACTTTTACTTTCCACTATGCTACTAAGAATTTCTAAAAATTATCAGTAGTTAATAAATATATAGTTTGAAAACTAATTTTTGGAAAGACATTTTGACCAAAAATTTAACAATCTCCAACAAGTTTTTAAACTAATGTCATATGATGGTGTCGTTGTTTCAATCGTTGTGCATAAGGTAGATGTCGCAAGGACTTAAAATCTCCTTTAGACCAACTGAATAAAAGATAGATGCATAGTGTCACAGAGATTTAAACTAGCACATGTCTAAAAATCCAGCGATCACACAAGATCAAACTCATTTGTAGTAGTTTTCACTTTGAACCACACTTGCCTTTGGCTTGGACTTAGCCTTACACATTTATGGCCATGTGCATGTCCTGGTTTCTGCTAGGACTCTAGGCATCTTTTCACAAGACACCATAGGGAACGATCAAATCTCCAACCATGCATAGGTGAGTTCTTTAGGCATGTTTCCTATCAAACATCATGCATCCGAGATGCTTTGAACTCTTTATGGCTTAAGAGTCATCATCTCTCATGATAGGATTCTAGGTGAGTCCTTTAGGCGTGTTTCCTATTTAACACCCCGCATCCGAACTGCTTTAGACTCATTAAGACTTAACAGTCATCCTCTTTACATGATAGGATCATCGGTGAGTCCTTTAGGCATATTACCTATCCAACAGCCTGCATCTGAAATGCTTTATAGACTCATTAAGGCTTAACAACCATCATCTTTACCATGATAGGATTTCGTTTGCAAATCTTACTTGTCCTTTGAACTAATCATCTTATCATTAGTAGCGTAATCTTTAAACTAATAACTTGATGTAAATAGTAAGTGTTTGTAAGACTCACTAAACTTTGAAAATATTAATTGACTTTTGAACTAATTATCTTATCATTAGTAGCGTAAGCTTTAAACTAATAACTTGATATAAATGGTAAGTATTTGTAAGATTCACCAAACTTTGAAAATATTATAGCAGACGTCGTTTCGACTATATCCTTTTTCAGACCTTTAGTCAAAGGATCAGCAACATTCTGTGAAGACCGGACGTCAATCACAAAATGACTCCTTGGCAAATGAGTTCTCTCAAATAGCCATGCTTCAGACGAATAATCCGTTTCTTTCCATTGAACATCGAGTTCACTGTCACAACACTCGCCGCCTAATTATCACAATAGATAGTAATTGCGCCTTTCAATTCTGTTATTGGAAGGCCTCAAAGAAAATAGCCGAGACACTCAGCTTCATCTCATGCGGCACAGAGTGTGAAGAACTCAGGTTTCATCAATGACTATGCAATCATAGTCTGCTTCTTAAACTTCCATGAGATGGTAGCTCCGGCCATGGTGATCATATGGTACCTTACGTACATAAGACTCCCAATGATATTTGAGTACCTTAGCTACCCTACTGATCTTCTAGTGTTTGGTCGAAGCTTCTTATTGTAATCATACAGCATTGACAGTTCTATCAGATCGTAGTAGCCATACTTTCTTAGCATGCTCTCGACATAATAAGATTGGGACAATCCAATACCCTCTTCAAAGTATATGATTTTGATTCTGAGAATCACGTCCGTAGTGTCATGGTCCTTTATGCTGAACCATGCTAAAATAAATTTCTTGGTAGATATTATTATCTCCAAATCACTCCCGATGACTGTTTGGTTCAGAAATTATTTTTTTCATTATATAACTCGTTACAACTTTAATCGTTACAACAAGTTCAAAAAGGATTGGTCTTTTTATAAGACCTTTACACAATAAAAATAAAAATTATAATCCCCTTCAAACAACACACAGATCCTATTTATTAGTCTCTGTTTACGTGGGATCTTTTTCTGTGTCGGGGTTTATTCGTGGACCGCCTACGAATCGGATTCGGTTGACAGAATAATTGATCAGAGCTCCTACTTCACCAAGGAAGTATTCGCTAAAGTAATGATACCGACCAAACGAAATCAGTACACTTTTCGAGATTAAGACCAAGCCTAATCTTAAGGAAAGGGGGGACGAGGCTTCAGATCCTTTGAAAGACTCCTACTTTATGCCGAAGTTCGCCGGGATCTAGTTAGCCTCCTCTGAAATTTCGTGCTCCATGACTCTTCAATCCAGCAACGCCTCCTCGTCTTGATAATAATTCACCCCCTCTGAAAGGAGGCCCTAGGCTTGTATTTATAGGGCTCCGGATGTAGGGTATTTTAATAAGAATGAGAGATTTGGCCATATAATTCAGTTGACAACAGCCTAACCATGTTTGTGGATGATATCCAATCAGTTAGGAAGCTCTGGAATGAACAAATCCCGAGAAAATATCAAAAAACATGTTTTCATGCAGTTGGCGCACGTGACAGACTCTGGTGTCCCGTGGGGGCGCGGGACACCAAATAGTGTCCTGCCGGGGCGCGGGACATCAAAAGGTGTCCCCGCATCCCACGAGGGCACGGGAGTTCGAGACTTAATCATTTTTGGCCTTTCGAACTTGTATTTTTTTCGTCGTTTTACATCTTTTGTCACTTTGTTGACTTGTACGCCTTGCTGACTTACTTCATGCGCTCGTTAGCTTCTATATGGTCTTAAATGATCCCATTTGACTCAAATGATAACATTCATTATCTTCTCTCTCTCTCTCTCGATCCGTGTTCGAACACCTATAGGTATTTTTTGATGCCTACAGATACCCCCTCCAAAGTATTTTAGACACTTTCTTTTATAAGGGATTCTGGAATGCTTTGGATAAGATAGACCCTGTCTTCAACTCTTAAGTATTTTGTCGAGGAGATCGCGTAGAAGGACCTGTGAATTGCTTTAATTCTTGACTTCTTCATCCTTCGGTCTATTCAGTATTTTGTTAAATAGATAAAGTTCTTCCGGCGTTGTGTTTATCGTCTGACCATTGTTAAAGTCTTGAACTGAAGTTAGAGTGTAAGTTTCTGAACTTAGCTCGTGTTGTTCAGTTGACTTTGAAGTGATCATCTTTGTCGGGAGTTTGTATCTGAATATGATTAAACTCCCTGGAATCATTCTTTGACCTGAATTTTTTTTCTTAGCATTATTTTGGTGAAATTATCAATGTGTTGTCCGGCATCGACCTTTACTGTAACGCGTTGACCGGCATTGACTTTCATTGTAACATGTTGGCCGACGTTGACCTTTGCTGTATTGCGTTGTCCGACATTGACTTTTGCTATAACGTGTTGACCGACGTTAACACGGTTTATACTCATACTTTGCTGGAGTCTACATAATTTAAGCTCTTAAGACATTGGAGCATGGTGGTCCCAAACGTCAGGCTTTAAGACTAACTATTAAAGTTATTTCGTCTGTAGGTATGGATCTTATCCCGAAGTTGTTGGATGCTCAAGTCATGAGACTAACTAATGAAGCTGATACGTTAGTAACTTTTGCATATATAGGATTTTTGGCAAACTCTCAGCCATCAACGGATTTGATGAGCCTTTACCGATTACCGTTTGAGTTGGGCTAGCAAGCAAATTGTTTAAGTCCGTTCCGCATGTAACGTTGTGCTAAGAGAGTTAACTCTATTAGTGCTATGATATTGAGTACATAAACTTCGTCTTTCTTTCGGGAATAGACTACCCGCCAACGTGTGTTAGGCATTGACTTATCCATTTTTAGGCTTCAGGATAAAGTTCTCCATGCGTGTACGGCACGAATTATGGTGTTATTAATAACAACATGTCATAATGTCGAATATGTGGGCTTTTGCCCTTTTTACGGTCAAAGATTAACCGGCAACGCGTGTTATGCGCTGACTTATCCCTACTTAGGCTTCGGAATAAACTTCCCCAGACTTGGATTCTGGCATTTTCTCAATCGGTGAAAGACTAATTTGGCAATACGTATTAGGTGTTGACTTATCCCTACTTAGGCTTCGGGATAAAATTCCCCAGACTTGAATTCTGGTGTCTTTTTCATCCGGTAAAAGACTAAACTAGCAACACGTGTTAAGCGTTGACTTATCCGCACTTAGGACTCAGGATAAAAAATTCCCCATGTGTGTGAAACATCGATTTTAGAGTTGAAAGATAGTGTCTTCTCTTGTGGAAAAGACAAACCCGATGCTGGAGAGGAAGAATTTTATATTCTATCTCCAGTTCTTCTTTTGGGGTAACGACAAACCCGATGCGGGAGAGAAAGAATTTTATATTCTATCTCCCAAAGCTGAAAATTAAGAATTTTATATTTTATCTCAAGTTGTAAAGAAAACTCAAAGTGGGATCTCTACTTCGAGAATCCGAGTTGGTGAAACTAAGAGTGGGCTCTCCACTCCGAGAATTGAAAAGATTCAGATAATCCTAACTGTCGGAAGGTTTGATTACCGAAATAAAGGTGAGTTTCTTATTTATCGAGAGTGAATTGTGGTTTTGGTCCTAACTGTAAGAATGTTTGACCAAGTAGGAGGTTTGAAACGATCCTAATTGTAGGAATGTTTGATTGCTCGATTTGAAAGTAGTCCTCTCGTTCATAGAATCGAGAGGAGATTTTGGTTGTGGCCCTAACTGTAGAAATGTTTGACCGAGTGGGAGGTTTGAGATGATCCTAACTATAGGAATGTTTGATCGCTCGATTTGATAGTGAACCTCTCTTAGAAGGAATTGAGAGGAAATTTTGGTTATGACCATAACTGTAGGAAGGTTTGACCGAGTGGGAAGTTTGAGATGATCCTAACTATAGGAAGGTTTTATCGCTCGATTTAAAAGTGGACCTCTCGTTCATTGAAGGAATCGAGAGGGGATTTTGGTTGTGGCCCTAATTGTAGGAAGGTTTGACCGAGTTAATCAGTGGGAGTGGGAGTACAAATCATAGTAGGAGTGTTAACTTGTACAAATCACTCAGTAGGGATTCTTAGCGTCGAGTGATAAGGATTTTACACGAAGGGGTTTGACAATTGTCAAAGATTAGCAAACTAAAATTCTAAGCATTATATCTAGACTCTAAACATGGGAGTGTTGAGTGCACAGACACAGCGGGAGTTTGAATGGATTAAACCAGGAAGAAATTTAGTGGACCCACTGTCAATTAATTTGATTAGAGAGGGATGGAAGATTATAAATCATCAATACCAGTGGGAGTTTTTTGTGTGGGAAGATTGATCCAATGAAGTGATCAAATCTCATCTCAGCGAAAAAGTGCTTGGAAGTTGGTGGAATTGATCCCGACAATAAGATGTGTTTCACCCTTAAACATTCAGAGTCTGAGTAGGAGTTTCTAATTTATCACTTCTTTGTAGTGACCGGGTTATCCCTAAGAATACACCATATATCATTCTTTCGGGAACTTCCCGTTACATAAATCATCCACTCCCAATTTACGAAACCGGGTCTAACATTATACTTAGTTGGATGACCGGGTTATCCTTTAGAATACCGGGCATGACACTCTCCAGGAACTTCCCGTGAAAGAAAGGAAACAATTTAGACTCATATACCTATTGGAATATATAGGGAGCAGTTTATCCTCATGCACCTGTTGGAGGATTGAGAAGCAGTTTATACTCGAGTACTCTTCGGAGTCCTGATTCGGAGCGTGGCGGTCCCAAACGTCAGGCTTCAGGACTAACTATTAAAGTTATTTTGTCTGTAGGTATGGATCTTATCCCGAAGTTATTGGATGCTCAAGTTACGAGACCAACTAATGAAGCTGATACGTTAGTAACTTTTGCATATATAGGATTTTTGGCAAACCTTCAGCCATCAACGGATTTGATGAGCCTTTACCGATTACCGTTTGAGTCGAGCTAACATGCGAATTGTTTAAGTCCGTTTCGCATGTAACGTTGTTGTAGGCGTATAAAATTGCCTATAGGTCCCACAATACAGCTCGACGACGCTAATTCGACCAAATCGACCATCGGGCGACGTATCCAAACAAGACCGTTAGCTCGCCAACGCCGAAGCCAAGCCATACGCAACGGAGCAGGTTAACGAGGCGACGAAGCCAACAAATCGCACCCAAGCATTGGAACGCATCCACTCGCACGCGGAATCAAACCAACGTTTTGGGGAATCACCGAGTCATCTAAACAAGAGCAAACTCGGATGAATCACGATCGAATCAAGATCGGTTTCAGACTCGAACTCAGAAGTGGGTTTACTGCTAAATCAGGAATCGGATCTAAACGAATCAAATCCGAACAAGTCAACCACACAACCGAATCGAAGTTCAAATCAACAACGAGTTGAATCACACAGGAACCCGAATCACATGCACAAAGAGGCAAAACAACCGAACGACGGAACCCACACACCCGAGGGGGCTCGACACTGGGCCGAGCCACCTCAAGGTGGCTCGGCCCAAGCCGAGCCACCCTGAGGTGGCTCGGTGGTCGAGCCACCCAGGGGTGGCTAGGCCCTGTTCCGTGCCCAAGGCACAGGTTTGAGCGCCTATAAATAGGCCTTGTGCTCATTTGGTTCAGAGGTTGGATTTTGGAGGAGGCGAAGCCCTGCTAGATTGAAGACTCAGATCTAAACAAGATCTCAACTTTGAAGGCTTGAAGGCTTGGACTTCCAGATCCGGTGCTCGACGATCGTCAACATCAAATAAGGCAGGAGTTCGAGAGAATCGGATCCGAGATCTACACGATCACACTCCGGATCTAAGCTTGGTTCTTAGATCCCGAGCATCGAGCGGTTGTTTCCTTGGTGAAACAATCCCTCCCGGCTATTATTCCCTTGGTGGAATAGTACCCGTCATATCGTGTAGATCCGACCGGATCGA
>BQKN01001014.1:0-12036 GCA_022839385.1 Asparagus kiusianus
TAGGGTTTTGAAAACAAAATTAATTAAAATAAATAATTACGGGTATTTAAAAGTTAAACTAATTACAGAATAATTATCTACAATTAAAAACATACATGCTATGCTAATACAACAGTTGATACGAAATAGTTAAAATATTTACATATTGTACAATTAAACAAGAATAATTAAAAAATAAAATATATTTACTTATATTTAAAATCAAATGATTATAGGATAATTATATACACAGTAAAACGTACAAGTTATACTAATACGACAGACAATATGTAACAGTAGAAATAATACAGCAAATTATACAAATAATACGTAATTAATAATACAACGTATTATACGAAAATATACCTAATAATAAAAATAATATAACGTATTATTTAAAATAACATGTAACAGCATCGACAACGCAACAGATAAATTTCATAAATTTTCAGCGCATAAAATTAATTTATAAATATTAATATCATTTAAATAAATATAAAACTTAGACATTAAATCATAGAAAATTGCAGAAATTTAAGAAAAATACAAATACTCTTTTAAAAATCATAATTAAATATTTTAAAATACTAAAACATTATTTTAACTAGTATCAAAATTCATGGTCCTTACAAAGCTCCTAGTTAGGAGCTCCAACAATATCAAAAAAAACCCCTCTTCTATTTTAATATTTTACCCATTACTTTTAGTTATATTTAAACCTCTTGTATTTTATTTCTAACCGTTGTATACGGCCTTTGAGGGAGCGCACACGGTCTTCGAGGGAACCCACGGTCTTCGAGGTTGGGCACAAACTTCGAGGTATCGCAAACTTTGACCGTCAACCAACTGATTCCTATAAAATTCGATGCCTTCTCACCTCAACCCATCGTCTCCCAAAACAAAATGTCTAGCTCATCTAGCTCTAGCGATGATGAAATGATGAAGACGTTCTTTCTTAAGGGAGCTGTTATCGTTGAGGAAGAAGAACAAGGGAAAGGTTCAACTTCAGTTCAACACAAAAGACGTATCGTGCTCCATCGATACTGACTGGAAGGCCACAATCGGTTGTTTCAAGATTATTTTCCTGACACACCAACATATCCTCTTCATTATTTTCGTCGAAGATTCAAAATGTCGCGTTCGTTATTCCTTCGAATCCACGACGCTATCGTCGAACATGACAAGTACTTCATCCAAAAGAGGAATGGTGCTAGACAGTTAGGACTATCTAGCTTTCAAAAGATTACTGCAGCTATGCGGATGCTCGCATATGGAGCATCCGCTGACGCCGTTGACGACTACGTTCGGATCGGTAAAAGTACGTCGCTTGAGAGCGTGAAGAGGTTGTAGGCGTATAAAACTGCTTATAGGTCCCTTAACACAGCTCGGCACGGTGATTCGACAAACCAACGAACCATCGGGTGATATATCCAAGCATGATCGTTAGACCATAACACCGAAGCCAAGTGAGACGCGACGAAGCAGATTAACGAGGCGACGAGGTTAACGAACCGCACGCAAATAACAGAATACATCCAATCGCGTGCCTAATCAAGCTAACGGGTCGATGAATCAACGAGTCATCCAACCGTAGAGTCCACCACATCAAACAAGATCGGGAACGGACTCGAACTCGAACACCAAAGCGGATTTACTGCCAAATCAGGATCCGGACTGCCAAATCAGAGTCCAGATCAACAATGAAGTTCGGATAAACCATGAAACCGGAAAACGGGCGAAGAAGCAAACACCTGGAGGGCTCGGCCAAAACCGAGCCACTCCTAGGTAGCTCGGCCAAAGCCGAGCCACCTAGGTGGCTCACCGAACCACCTAGGTGGCTCGGTGGCCGAACCACCTAGGTGGCCGAGCCCAGATCTGGGCCCAGATCTGAGCCCAGATCTGGTTTGAAGTGCCTATAAATAGACTTGAAGGCTCATTGTTTAAGGGTTGGATTTTTGTTGAACTTTTGAGGCGAAACTCTGTTGGATTCAGAACTAAACTTCGGAGTTTTGGAGCTTTGAAGACTCAAACTTTTCAGATCTGGTTCTTGGCGATCATCCACGCTAAATAAGGTAGGAGTTCGAGAGAGATCAGATCTGAGATCCACACGGTTATCCTCCGGATCAAAACTTAGTTTTTGATCCCGAGAAGAGTATCGATTTCGCTTGGTCGATTTTGATTACTTAGGGCTATTATTTCCTTGGTGAAATAATCCCATCGGCTGTTATTTTCTTCATAAAATAACACCCATCATTCCGTGTAGATCCGACCGGATCAAGATCGCGCGGTGGTCCACGGATTAACCCCGACGCAGGCAAAGAACTCACACAAGCAAGAGACCGCAAAACAGGATCTTGTGATTTGTTCCAGAAAAGGAAAGTTGTAATCTTTTAAGATTTTTTTTGATTTTGTTGTAACCGGATCTTATAAAAAGATCGGATCTTTTGTAACCGATAACCTGTTGCTCAAGAAAACAATGACATCAATGAAAGCAATTTTTCCCGCGAACAATCTGGCAACCACAGTGGGAGCCACCGATCTCGTTGCCGAGATCGTTGCGTCATAGCCGCGGATCTTGATCCCGATCAAGGAGGAGGTCGAGTATGAATTCGATCAACAAAAGTTTGAGGAGTATCTGTCATCCTCGTCCGGATCCACCTCCCCCCTCAAGTCCAAGAAGTTCTCCTCCAGGAGAAAAGTCCGTTGGTACGAAGAAATGCAGAATACCAACGAAGATCTCACCCCAATTGATGCTAAAGTTGCATCAGGTGAAGCTCCACCGACCTCCAACCAGGTCAAATCTGTTCTTGCTAATTCCTCCGTCGCTGAGGGTGTAGTGACTCTTTCAAAGAGAGCCCGCCAGAGGCGACGTCAACGCTTGACGCGACAATTCGTGAAGGCAATGGAATCCACTGATGGGATCCGCTATAACGCGAATTTGAAGAACATGGGAGGCAAACAGCCTCAACAACTGATGAATGGCAGCTTCTCCAAGCCGCCAATGAACGAATGGACCTGTGTCAAACGAAATCGTTCGACACTTGAAGAGCGCATTCACAAGCGCCACGCACCAATCCGCCAAGTATGGAGGCCGAATTCTGAAGCGGCAATTCAGGCTAAGAAACAATCATTGCAGCCTTCAACGCAAATTCAACCTCCGGCGAACCAACCTAAATCATCGGTATTTCCAGTAGCTACTCCGGGAGATCCCGTAGAACCATCCCGAAGAAGGAGGTCAGTTTTGGAGTGCCTCGGTCCACTTCCCGATGAGGGATGCAAAGCTCTAGTTCAAGAACGTTTGGGCCCGATAAAGAAGCCCCGAACGACTCAACATGCTGGGAGTCGCCACCACCCTCAACATGACAAGGAGTTCATGGCAGCTACGCGCACCAATTTGCGCATTGAAGTCCAGGAGCCCGCTGAGAACTCACGCCCACAAAGGCATGTTTCGAGGCGCGTGATTCTTGAAAGCCCAAAGAAGGTAGTTCGCCATCAGAAGGAAACTTTGTCGTCTAATGATGATAATGTTATACCTGAGAAGTCGTGCCAATACACGATAGGTTACGCCGACCTTCAAGCCGACGAGTTGTACTATCGTGTTGGGGGTACGAGTAAAACCAGGAAAAGGAGTCCTCGAGAACTAGAAACTCAATGCCCCTATTCCAAACTCATTCGGGCGGTATTGTCTGAGTACAACTGCATCAAGACAGTCCCTGAAAGAATTTTAGTTTTCGAAAGGCTCAGTACCGAAACGCCAAAACCAAGGCCTAGGCGTTTCCGACAAAGAAGAACGGTAGTTGAAGATGGAGAATTTTCGAGGGTCACCACTAATATGACCAGCAAGGGAACATCGACACAGGATAATCCCGAGTTGATTCCGGAAGCACCCCGGCGTGTAACCCGTCTGCAGTCTGGAGCCATCATACGAGCAACTTATGGTAGGATTCGGACAAGATTACCTTCAGAAGATGAAGAATCGAATGCCTGCTCTGTGGTCTCATCAGATAATACAGTATCCAGCAAGGGACAACCCCGCGAGTCACTTATGATAAGCGCGGAACAAGTGGCCAAGTTGTTCGAAGAAGCCATGGCTAAACAACAAGAGAGGTTCAGGTTCGAAATGCAGATGGCCATGCAGAATATGAGAGAAATGCATGACCAACAAATCCAAGCACTGATAAACCAGCAAGGTGAACCAAGTTGTCGTAACTAGGTTAATCAGGAAGATGAGGACACATTGCGGGTGAAGCTCATAATGCCAATAATCCTCCCGTCAATGCAGGGGGTGGTATCGAGGATGCTAATCATAATGCCACACTTCCACCTCAGAATCGTGCTAATGAAAATATAGGTGAAAGTTTGAAGATTAAAAACCTCGAGAGCAAAATCAATACGTTGATTTCCGCTCAAGAGATGAAGAAGACGGGCATTCCTTGTTCATACCCAAGAGAATGGGAATCAATCCCGTATCCGGCGAAGTTCAATCTAATTAACTTCACGCCGTTTGATGGAAAGGGTTCACCCACTCAGCATTTGATTTACTTCAAATCACACCTAGGGGTTATCTCTGGTAATGAGCCTCTGATGGTACGGTCCTTCGTTGGCACTCTTCGTAGAGCCGCCTTCGATTGATATCGCCGCCTCAAGCCAGGAAGTGTGAATAGCTGGGACGACATGGAGACTAAATTCCTCACCAACTTCTTTGACGATGACACCGAGATATCCATCGGGTCGTTGCTTGACGAGAAACAGAAAGACAGAGAATTAGTTGATACCTTCGTCAAAAGGTTCCGGAACAAGGCGATGAACTGTCGGGATCCGATCACTGAGGAGTTCATTCTCCACACTTGCCACAACAACCTCGCATTGGACGTGTTGGAAGCAATGGGGACAGCACCGTCCAAAACATGGAAGGATTTGAAGGTCCAAGGAGAGCAAACCGAGTGATTCCTCAGAAGGAAGAAGGCGGAGAGAGGCCAACAGGCGACGAATGCTCCAACACAGAATTTCATCCCACGAGGGAAAGGTAAGGCACATGTTAATGCAGTTGATGCTAATCAAACTTTCCAATTACAACCTCAGCAACAGCCGCAGCAACGAGCACCACAACAATCGCAGTCGCAATGGTAACAACGGCCTCAGAAGCAGAAATCTTCGGAGCCAAGATTTCCTAAAGTGTACTCCTTCAAAGATGACGAAGTTCCCGTCATCTTTAAGTACCTGTTGGAAAATAACAAAATCCAGCTGCCGTCGATCGTGGATCAAGAAGGGGCTAGCAAAGTGACGGATCCAAAGTATTGCGCATACCATAGAGCGGTCCATCACCCTACAAAGTCATGCTATCATCTCAAGGATAAGATCCAGGCGTTAATTGATGTAGGCGTCATAACCCCGAAGCCGCCCAAGAATGTAGGAGCAAATGCAGTATCAATTAGCTTTGGATCAGTACCCACAACATGGTTTGAACCAGAACGCATCACCAAAGTAGGAATGAAGACAGTGAATGACGACCCATATGGACAATGCCAAAAAGGACTTGTGCCACACACAGCCCCAAACGGCGAAATCCTCTGGGTCCATCCTGATCTTATTGAAGACGATCAGTGGGCGACTTTCTCGACCAGAAAGGGTAAAGGCAAGTCCTGCAATGCTACTTCCGTGATCTTCGAAGAGGATGATAATGAAGCTCCTACTTGCCCGCTCTCCGAAGAAGAACAAGAAGTTTTTGCCACCAGAAGCGGAAATCAGTATCACTTCAACTATCCATCACCTAGTGATCAGTTAGCTGAGCAGGGGGTGACTAAACTGGGACCAGCCAGAACTCTCACGGAACTGGGTGTGATTATGACTCCTAGACCGGTTGAAGAAGCTCGACGATAGCCGGTTAATAAACAGAAAGAAAAGAAGCCCCAGGAGGTTCAGAATCCGAAGCAGTCTCGTTTCAATTGTCCGATTAGAAGAGATAAACCGGAAAGCTCGAACACTCCGCACATCTTCGATATTATGGCTCAACTAGCTAACATTCCAACACGGATAACATTGTATGAGTTGCTACGTTGTCTAAAGAAACCAGGGAAGCCTTGCAAGAAGCCTTGGCCAATTCAGAAGTGTTCCTTACTCAGATCAAGCCGGTACCTGAAGAGCCAGAACCGTTAATTCAACACTGTAATATAGCGGCTAAAAACCTTCCCTGCATTACCTTCACCAAAGAGGATATGCAGACGAAGAATTCGAACCATGATCGACCCCTATATTTCATTGGGTACATTGGCTCCAGCGAAGTCAACCGAATCCAAGTGGATCCGGGTTCCGCTGTGAGTATTATGCCGCTTCGCTTGATGCATAGCCTCGGCATTCCAGCTAGTAAGTTAGCATCCACAAGCACTGTTATCTATGGATTTAATACTAGCGGGTCAAGACCCTTGGGTAAGATCCGGATAAAATGTTAAATGGGTGATTTGAAGACGGAAGTCACATGTTATGTGATTGATGCCGAGACTTCATATAACTTACTATTTGGTCGACCTTGGATCCATAGTAACGTTATAATCCCCTCCACTCTCCATCAGTGTTTGAAATATGTCGACACTGATAATAAGGTTAGGACGATGGTCGCGGATAAGCAACCAGTCAAAGGGTTTGAGAATTATTTCACTGATTCTCTCCTTTATGGTAACGAATCCGATACTGAATCATCGGCCCATGGCACGGACAGCGGAGAAGAAGCTGATACCGAAGCCGGACTTGATTACAATGGAGGTTTTGTTTTAAACGATATTGTACCCTTGGTAATCAATCTTGACGATGAACAATCGTCAGATGGCAGTTATAACTGGCAACTTGCCAATAATAAAATAAATGATGATTTAGAGTACTCACTGTCTCTTGATGATGTAATAAAGGGATAGTATGATAATCCCGATTTATATACGCCGCTTCGATCGTCTTATATAGCAAAGAAACGCCTCCAGCATTCTTTCGGAACAACCCTGGTCATCCCAGCCAAAATAGGATGCAAAAAAGAAGTGATTTACGGTAAAGGAGAGAGTTTTCCATTACCAGATCATTTCTTAAGGGAAGATGAGAATGATGACAAACCTGGTCTGCATTTATCTAAGTATAGTCCGGAAGCGCGCAAGCTCATGGAAAAATAGGGATATGATTTCACATTCGGAGAAGGTTTATACTTCGATTGAGGTCCCCGTATTCCAGCCAAAGCGGCATATGTACCAAAAGGGAAACCAGATGATTATTATAAATTCAGGCGGGGATTAGGGTATGTCTCTTCTTCAGAAGACGAATGTTGCTGGTTAATCAATAACCAATCATCTGAGCAATACAAAGATGGGTACTCGTCAAATTCCTCGGAATGAGATTCCGATACAAGTCTGGGGGAAGTATTCAAAGCCCTAATAACGAACATAGCTACAGCTGATCCGTCCACAATGGAGGACGACGATCAAATGCTAACATGGGAAGACCCATGGGTTCATCACCTGAACATGCAGTATGGTGATAGGTTTGAACAGAGGGAACCCCCCATTGAAGATAAAATAGTCCAAATTAACATGGGCGACGAGGCCAACCCAAAGCATATATTCATCAGCGATAGTCTTCCCTCAAATGAGAAGGAGGAATTAATTGCTCTCATCAGGGAATATATTGACGTCTTCGCTTGGAACTATGAAGACATGCCAGGGCTCGACTCCAATGTGGCAATGCACCGCCTCGATATCAAGTCGGATGCTAAACCTGTCAAACAACAGCAGAGAAGGTTTCGTCCACAGATTATGGAAGCCATTGAGGCAGAGGTTAAGAAATTGATCAAATCAGGATTTATCCGAGAGGAGCAACATCCAGACTGGCTAGCCAACATTGTTCCAGTCATGAAGAAGAACGGTAAAATCAGGATTTGCATCGACTTCAGGGACCTGAATACAGCATGTCCAAAAGACGACTTTCTTCTCCCAATCACAGATGTCATTATCGACAATACGTGCAGATTTGAGAGAATGTATTTTATGGATAGCTTTTCAGGATATAACCAAATCAAGATGCACCCAGATGACGAGAAGCATACAGCGTTCAGAACACCCCTCGGTGTCTTTTGCTACACGGTGATGCCTTTCGGTCTAAAGAATGCAGGCGCCACGTACCAGCGAGCAACGACTAAGATTTTCCAAGAACATCTTAGAAAAACAGTCGAGTGCTATGTTGATGATTTAGTTGTAAAAAGCCGCAACAACGAAGATCACATCAAGGACTTATAGATAATGTTCGATCTCATGCGGAGTCATCAATTGAAGATGAATCCCACTAAATCCTTCCTTGGAATGTCCAGCGGAAAATTCCTAGGATTCATCGTCACCACTAAAGGTATACATATCGATCCTGATAAGGTGAAGGCGATACATGAACTGCAACCCCCTAAAAATCTAAGAGAACTCAGAGGATTGCAAGGGCGTTTAGCTTACATCCGGTGGTTCATCTTAAATCTTTCTGGGAAGTGCCAACCATTCTCTAAGCTAAACAAGAAAGGTGCGTCATTTATTTGGGACGACGCCTACCAGAAAGCACTCGAAGATATCAAAACATATCTGACGAATCCTCCTGTTCTCGTTGCACCAAAATCAGGTAAACCGTTCTTGATTTACCTCAAGGCGATGAACCACTCGATAAGTGCTTTACTAGCACAAGACGATGATAACGGTCACGAACAGGCAGTCTATTACCTAAGTCGGACCTTGGTAGGCGCCGAATCTCGATATCTGATGATTGAGAAAGAATGCCTCGCATTGGTATTCGCAATGCAAAAGATGCGGCATTACTTGGTTGGACAGACGATTTACGTCATTTCTAACGTTAATCCAGTACGGGTATTTATGACGCAACCGGCCTCTATGAATTGGCGGCTAGCGAAGTGGGCCCTTCTCTTTTTCCAATATGATTTGCACTTCAAACAGCAGAAGTCGATCAAAGGACAAGCAATTTGTGATCTTTTGACGGCAAACCTGACAACGGATACGGCAGAAGTATATGATGACTTGCCGGATCAAACCCACGAGGTTAACACTACATCGCACCAACAAGTATGGCAATTATACTTCGATGGTGCTTCAAGGGCAGTTAATGTGGCAATAACCCCCGGATGTTCTAAAGTCTCCTCCGGAGTTGGGGTTGTCTTAGTTTCCCCGGGGAAGCATGTGATGCCTCAGGCTTATTCACTGACTAATCCATGTTCTAATAACGTAGCCGAGTACAACGCGCTTCTCATTGGACTTAGTTTCGCCAAGGAGCTGGGGGTCGAATATCTCAAAGCTTTTGGGGATTCTCAATTGATAGTCAACCAAGTCCGTGGAGAGTATGAAGTCAGGAACCAAGACCTGATCCCGTACCACCAGGAGGCCATCAAAATGGCAGATTCTTTTGAAGAATTCTTTATTGAATACATCCCTCATCTCCAGAACACTTATGCAGATGCACTAGCAGCACTAGCGGTATCACTTGCGCAGCCTCCCGAAACTGAACTACTAGTCACAGTAAGAACGCATCAACTCTGCATACCCATATACAATATGGATATTAAAGAAGAAGATGATAGAAACATAAGCGCCAAGGAGGTAAATTCAACTCAAATTGGGTCTGAGTCCCGAGATTGGCGTTTTCCTATCATTGACTACGTCTAATATGGTATTTTGCCAGAGGATGTAAAAGAAAGAGAATCAATCCGCCGAAGAGCACCAAGATTCTTCTATAATACCGAGACCCATATATTATACCATCAAGGGTACGATGGTTTGTTACTCCGATGCCTTTCGAACAAAGAAGCAGAAGAAGTTCTTAAGGAAGCACACGAAGGAGAATGTGGTGCGCATCAGCCCGATCCCAAACTGTATGATCGTATCAGGAGAATGGGATATTTTTGGCCAATAATGGTTCATGATGCAATCGAATACGCCCGAGGATGTCACACCGGTCAAGTACATGCAAATTATATGCACCAACCGCCGGAGCGTTTACACACGTCAACCATATCTTGGCCGTTCGAAACATGGGGTATGGACATTGTCGGTCCTATTTTTCCCCCTTCAGTCAAAGGTGATCGATTCATTCTCGTAATCACGGATTACTTTTCAAAGTGGACTGAAGCGATTCCGTTTAGAGAAGTGAAGACGAACAACGTCATCAATTTCATCAAACATCATGTCATATACCGACACTGCGTGCCAAGACGGATCATTCATGACAACGGTCCACAGTTCATAAGCAACGCTTTCGTCAGGTTTTGTGACAAGTTCAAAATTCAAGATATTTCGTCAACAGCTTATTATCCCGCCTCGAATGGATTAGCTGAGGCTTTTAACAAAACGATCATTAAGATCCTGTCAAAGCTCGTGAAGACCAATAAACAAGACTGGGATGATAAACTCGGTGAAGCACTCTGGGCTTATCGTACCACCATACGCACACCTACAGGAGCTATCCCATATTCGTTAGTATACAGATGTGAAGCTGTGCTACCATTGGAAATCCAAATCTCATCCCTTCGGATCGCTTTCGCAACTAAGATGACGACAGAAGAACAACATCAGAAACGTCTCGAAGAACTCGAAATATTGGATGAAAAGCACTTGGATGCTTAACAACACATTGAGTTTTATCAAGCCAGAATATCTAGGGCTTTTAACAAAAGAGTCCGACAGAAAAGCTTCAAGGAAGGAGATCTGGTCCTCGCTGCTCGCCGACCGATAATCCTCAACTCCAAGAAGAAGGGTAAATTTGAACCCAAATGGGAAGGACCGTTTGTGATAGACACAGTCTACTCAAACGGCGCATATCGCCTGATTACTCAAGAGGGCGCCAGGCAATTAATACCAATAAATGGGAAGTTTCTGAAAAAGTACTATCCCTAGTACATTCAGGATAACCCATTTACCGAGAAGTTCCTTGAAGAATATTATACTTAATATTCTAGAGGATAACCCAAAATTATTTTCACTACCAAAATCCCTCACTGATCAATTTTAATTGACAGTGAGTCTACCAAAAGTGTCTTTCTGGCCCAAACCACCAGCAAATTCCCCTCTTGATTCTTTTCACGAACAAGAGGTCCACTTTCAGTTCAGAGTCCCCTTTCGATAAACGAAAGAACTCCCTTCTTTTTTCTTTTCTCTTTGGTTAAGCCTTCTCATGGTTATAACCGAAGTTGAAATTTCACTTCGATAAACGAGAAACTCATCTTCAGACTAGATAACCAATCCTATAAACGGTAAGTTTACCTAGATCTTCCAGATTCTCGGAGTGGAGATCCCACTTCTAGTTTCTTTTACGCTGGAAATAGAATATAAAATTCTTCCTTTCCAGAATCAAGGAATAGAATATAAAATTCTTCCTTCCTTGTATTCGGGTTCGCCTTCACCCTAAAAGAAGACTGGGAAATAGAATATAAAATTCTTCCTTTCCCACACCAACCTTTTCCAAGAATTTATCAATCTAGGATTCATCCTAGGAAGTTTATCCCGAATCCTAAGCAGGGATAAGTCTGCGCCTAACACGCGCTGCCGGTTTAGTCTTTCTCCGTAGAAAAAGACACCAGAGTTTGATTCTGGGGTATCCTATCCTGAAACCTAAGCAGGGATAAGTCTGCGCCTAACCCGCGCTGCCGGTTAGTTCTTAACCATTAAAAAGAACACCCGCCCACATATTTAATATTGTGGCAGGTTGTTATTAATAACACCAAAATCCATGCTTTATACGCATGGGGAATTTCATTCTGAATCCTAAGAAAGGATATGCCGACGCCTAACATGTGTCGCCGGGTTAGTCTTTTACTGTCCAAGAAGACACCAGAACCTGATTCTGGGGACCTTTATCCCGAAGCCTAAGTAGGGATAAGTCAGCGTCTAATACATGTTGTCGGGTAGCCTATTCCCGTAACAATGGCGAAGTCTACGTATTCGAAGTCGTAGCGGCGAGTCTCAGAGAATTCACTCTCTTAGCACAACGTTATATGCGGAACGGATTTAGACAATCCGCATGCTAGCCCGACTCAAATGG
>BQKN01001014.1:12046-42385 GCA_022839385.1 Asparagus kiusianus
AGACAATCCGCATGCTAGCCCGACTCAAATGGTAGTCGGTAAAGGCTTATCAAACCCGTTGAGGGCTGAGGGTTTGCCAAAAATCCTGTGAGTATCATGGTCAATCATTCCAAACAGAGTGAGAAATCACAATAAAGATAAAGATAAAACCATTTCCACTAAGAGGATCAAAAGTCAAAATATTCAGTAAATTAAATCATAGATCAAGCCCATAGCTAAAAATCTGCTGACTAAACTTAGACAGCTTCTCATCATAAGCTTGCCTAAGCTCATCCTGCAATTCAACTCTGATGGACTCTTCAGTGGTGGCTAAAGTCTTCACAGCAACCTCCTCCGTCCCGACCAGCTTCTGCTTCAAGGATTTCAACTCCTCAGATAAGGCAATGTGGGCTTGCTGATCCTGTACCTTCGTCATTTGAAGGATACTCAAAGTCTCCTCTTCTTCACGAAGTCCTCTTCTGAACTGTTCTATCTTGGTCTCGCAAGAGGCAATAGAAAAGTCAAGATCATCAAGTGAAGATGATCTAACAGCAAGGTTGGCCTCAACTCGATCTATCCGATCCCGCTACACTTGAATCTCGAACTCAGCAAAAGCTCGAGTATCGCGCCATGTCTGTAAGTGAGTATCCAAATTGGCAGCAATGAATGAAGAGGCACCTGCATCACGGAGCTCACGTAACATCTGAAGCTCGTGCTCTAGGCAATTAAGGTCATCAATTATAGCATTCGTCAGATCCGGATATCCTGCATCCCTTATTAAATTTATTCTAGGATCAAGGAAAGGCTTAAATTAGTGAAGGAAAAGTCTGCCGTGGAAGAGTTTGCCAATCATAGTATTCATGAAGGAGAAGAAGGAGCGGACTTCTATACAGATGATGATCTTCTCAGGATCGTTGTCTGATAACAACCCCTTCACGAGGACATGAAGCTGAGAAGAAAGCCCTACACAAAAAGGAGGAAATCCGTCAAAAGCTGTGATGAGGAAATAAATAACATTTCTCAGTTGCTTAATTTATCCTCCTTCCCCTTGAGTCACTGGGGGTAGTGGAGGTGTAACCGCTGTTGATGTATCAGCTGATGTAGTTGGTTTCACAGCCGGCTCAACAGGATCAGTCTCGACAAAAGCTTCTGTCAAACACAAAACGGAATTCTCAGATTCATCACATTATAGCTGCATTAGTCAAAAAATGGCTAGTCCTATAATTAACCTGAGAAGAGGCACGTACCTTCAAAAGGACCATCTCGGAATTCTTGGGGAGTGTAGACTCAGGAAACATATCTTCAGGCAATTGGTCATCAATCTGAGGAGAGCCATACATGAAGTGGAGCAGAGGAGTGTCCACAAGCAAACCTTCCTCGTCAAAATCATCAGTCGAAAAATCTGACACAAGAAAATATAAATGCGAAAGAAGAATAAAGAGACTACGATCAATGGAAATGAGTTACCTCCTACGGATGTGTTAGCCTCTCTACTCCCAAGGTCCATGTTTGCCCCCTGCAATTTATCTAAAAGAGCAAGAAGCATAGAGACAATTAAGGGAGGCACGAATTCTGAATCGTTCAACTCATTTGTTTACCATCTAAAGGGTATATTGTCAATGGTAGATGTACCTGGATTCGCTGAATCGGGTCCTACATTAATAGTCTTCCTAATGTCGGCAGCTTCTGTAGGCTTTTCTACCTGGTGTGGTAAGTCAGGCTCACCAGAAAATGCAAAATCATGAGGAGCAGGATCGAGACTCATCTCGCCTTCCCCACGCTCTCCTATATAGAGATGGAAAAGCATGAGCCCGAAGTTCTGAATGATCAAGAGGATGGTCTATAGGGTAGATGTTACCTCCGTCGCTAGCGGGATCATCACCAGCCAAATCCATCTCAGATGCTCGTGGATCTGCACGCGGCTTGTGGGCTAGTCTCTTCCGCCTAGCAGCTGGGACAACAATTGGAGGTCTCGCTTGAGTAAAAGGACGGAATTCTTCTTCCTTATCAGCCACTGTCCCTGAAACATCAAACAGTTGTTAAGATTAATAACTCTGGAGGACAGATGGAAAAGATAAGTGATTAACCTCGCTCGAAATATTCCTCGTAATCTTCAGGATCTCCGCCTGAGGCCTCTTCAGCAGAATTGAAGGTCTTTTTTTCTTCTTCGTCGATTCGACGAGTCTTGCTCCGCGTCCTCTGTGACCGAGCATCTTCCTGAATCGCACGAGAATCAGCCTGAGAAGCCTCCTCAGCCACTAACTCTGCAATCGGCTTCACGGGGACGGGTTTGTTAGCTGCTAACAACCACCTGCAGCTTAAGAATGTGATCTTTAACTGACGCTCAGCACTCGGGAGACTGAACTTAGCACCAGTGTAGCCCGTCACGGTCCACAGCCATGCCTGAAGACCGTCCACCAAACCGTCATGAGTCCGAAGCTACTGACGCGGGTTCCCGACATAAAGCTGATCATAGCCAAACTGGCGAGCGAATCGGCAGGGTAGATATGGCTCTATGAAACACTGATTCCTCACCCGGAAGGTCAGATAACCCGGCCTAATGTTCACTAGCCAATTAAAGCAGCAGATATCTAAATGAGTTCGATTCCACCTCGGCCTCTCCTCATCAGTCAAACACTCGCCATATTGGCTGAAGAACTACGGGAAGAAAGTGGAAAATACCCAACACTTGTGGACCTGTAGCTGCTTCCTGACTTCAAGGAATCCTCGCCCCTCCCACCTACCATTCTCAAACAACTGTAGTAGGGGAACAGAGCGATCTGTGGTGTTAGGTACCGACATCATATCAGAACGATGAAGGACAAACCAAGCCATCAAATAAGTGTATGGAAGCTCCACCTTAATAAGAGGAATCCGAGCCGACGGTACACCTTCTTTCTGTGTGAAAGCACTAGAAATCTGTCGAAGCTCTCGATGAATGTTAGCTACCATCACCGGAAGAAGCAAAAGTTCCTTTTTGTAGGCAAACTGAACCGCTAGGTAGTGCACTTCCAATGGCAAAATGTCACTGGACTAATACAGGACCACGCATTTCTTTAACCAGATAGCGAGGTAACCGGCAAGAAGGGTCATCGGCTGAATCGATGTGGTCGCATGCCATAAGAATGATTTAAACTTGGTCCCTACAGGAAAGCCACTCTCGGGACTGCTAATGGTATAGGAGTGAGCGTCAATCTTCTTCAGCAGACCATTAACCTCTGAAGGAGTAAGCGTTGCCAACTCACAAATAGCCTCGCCAGAATTGCTCTCTAGATTTCTGAACAAGTATCACACGAACTGCTTCAGGCTCACCTGTGACTTAGTCCTCTTCGCTAAAGGCTCAGACTGCGCCAAAGCAATATGGTAGTGACATGTGAGATCCCATAAAGTCTCATAGCGGTTGGGCATGCGGTCCTTCAGCTGACTCAACTCATGATTGGAGGGAAAGTACTCCTGATATAACATCTGGCCCATGGGCAAACCAGAAATCTTATGCATCTCATGGAGAGCCAAGCCCAACTCTCCGTGCCTAGTCAGGAAAGTGTTCGAATCCGGGTTATAGAGCTCATACAAAGCGAAGAAATGTTTAGCACTGACGGGTAAACCATACATGGTGCAACGAATAGCTGCATATAGACCACAAGCGTGCAACTCCTCGCTCCATCGGCTTAAGATGTAGTTCGTCATACGAGCCCACCAAAGCCTGTCTGAAGAATGGACCCAGCCATAGAATCTATGGCGCAACGCAGGCATCTCCCGTCCTAAGTCGGCGAGACGATTCTGCAAAGTAGAAGCAGAAGCAAGAAACTCGTTACGCGGCGGTGTATCCAGCCCCAATACTCCAGGACGCAATCCAATGATATGACTCCTGCTCGAACCAGGAGCTACCTGATGAGTAATATAGCCACAGTGAACGCTCTCATGCTCCTCCGTCAAACGCCACGACATCTCTCGTGTCACGGCTTGACACCTGAGCTCAGTCAATGAGCGGTGACGAGAAATCTTAGGCAAATATAGAAAACCCTCGTCATCTTTATGAAGCCACTACTCGGCATCAATAAACACTGCATCAGGATCTTTAACAGAGTCACCGAATAAAAAGTCAGTCTTCCTGAGAGGCTGAACAGAGCTGGTATCCTTCACGAAAGGCGCATCAGTAATCAACTGTCGAAGAACTCGATGTCCACCTTCCTTCACCACTTGGGCAACCTCTGTCAACGTGCCCGAAGCAAACTAAGGAGTAAGTGGAATAGGTGAAAAATCATCGGAGGTCGAATAATACTCGTCATGACGCCCGTCCACTGCATGAGATGAGAACGCTCCAGAGGGATATTCCACTGAAAACAAGCAATTAAGCGTTTGTTAGTCTCAGTTATAAAAGGAAGTTGAACTCATCTTACGAATGGGTAAGATAGAGTCACTGCCTTACAAAGGGTGAGACGATTTGGCCACATTATGCATTCATAAGATAGGGTATATCAACAATATATCCCTGCCTTATAAGACACAATGCAGCGTCAAAGCGCCCCCTTTATTTACTTTGAGATATGGTTTTGACCAAGCAAAACCTATCTTTTAAAGCGTCAATCCTCACCAAGGAGAATCAAGGCTCTTCCCAATTGTCTCACCAAGGAGAACAAAACGGGGATAAAGGATTAATCTATAAATTTCGAAATACGCCAAAAAAGAGCTCACCAGTGTACGAGGGAAGCACGCCATCAGCCGACGTAGTAGGGGATTGACCTCTCGGGATATGCGATATGGTGATCTGCAAAATAAATCAGGGGATCAGATACAAAAAATTTTTAGTTAGGGTGACAAATTCTAACCCTAAAATTTTACCCCCTCTTTATTGCAATTAAACCCCTCAGATCTCCAAATTCTACCCCCTAAAATATGAGCTCGAGGCATCAAATCACAACCCTAACCTTCATATACAATCCCACAAATTCATTAAACATGAACTATGCCAAAATTATGGAAGATTTACCTGAGGAAAAGCTCGAGAATCCAACAAAAATCAGATTTTGAAGGAGGCTCGAACCGCGTGCTCGAGGGGCCTGAGAGAAAATTTTATATGGAGATTTTGAGGGATTTCCTAGTCTAAGATCAAAAGGAAAGATAGATCTAAGACAAATTTGAAGGTTTGGAGGAGAAAGGATGCACGAGGGAAGAGAAAACTCTAAAAAAATGGAGAGGCGGGGGGGGGGGGGCCCTAAAGAGAGGAAAAGAGGGTCTTTTATAGTGTTGAACCAGCCTTGAACCGGACCAGACCAGACTGAACCGGACCAGATCAAGTTGAACCAGACCAGACCAGGCTAAATCAGTTCAAAGGAGGCTGAACCAGGCCAAACCAGGCTGAACCAGACTAAACCAAGATGAATCAGTCTGAACCAGGCTAAACCAGTCTTGAACCAGTCCTGAACCAGTCTTGAACCAGGTTGAACCAGTCTTGAACCAGGTTGAACCAGTTTTGAACAAGTTTGAACCAGATTTGAACCAAAATTCAAATTGAAGCTGAACCGAGTATCGAAACGACTTCAAATCGACTGATGGTTCAATCCCTTATTTATTCATTCCTCTCCCACATATTCGGAAGGGTCGGAAGATTTTTTGAGCCTAATTACTACCTTTTTTGAGTCATTATCAGGCCGGTTCAGCTCATTCGGACCTGAAAAATACTCCGAAAAGTATACGGGTATAAACTGCTTCTTAGTACTCCAATAAGGTATACGAGTATAAACTATTCCCTATTTTTGTTGAGAAGTTTCTGGAGAGTATTTTTCTAAAAATATTCTTAAGGATAACTCAACAATACTCCGAAAAGTATACGATTATAAACTGCTTCTTAGTACTCCAATAAGGTATACGAGTATAAACTATTCCCTATTTTTGTTGAGAAGTTTCTAGAGAGTATTTTTCTAAAAATATTCTTAAGGATAACTCAACAACACTCCGAAAAGTATAAGAGTATAAACTACTTCTCAAGACTCCAGCAGACGTACGAGTATAAACTGTGTCAAAATGTCGGACAACGCGTCGCAAATGAAGACTCAACGCCAAAAATCGATGGTCGGTTCTATATTGAAACAACAAACACGAGCTAAAGATCAGAAAATCAGGAATTGACTTTAAGTTCAAAATTCCGACAACGGTCAGACAATAAATGCAGCACCGGAACCCTTGCAGACATTCGACAAAGCACCGAATAGCCTGGAGGATTGAAGGAATCAAGAATAGAAGCCATTCCAAAATCCCGTCATACCGATTGAAGGTTGGGACAATCATATCCAAAGTGTTCCAGACTCGTCCATAAAAGAACGAGGCTGAAATACTTTGGAGGGGGTATCTATAGGCATATAAAACTACTTATAGGTCTCTTAACACAGCTCGGCACGGTGATTCGACAAACCAACGAACCATCGGGCGATATATCCAAGCATGATCGTTAGACCATAACACCGAAGCCAAGTGAGACGCGACGAAGCAGATTAACGAGGCGACGAGGTTAACGAACCGCACGCAAACAACGGAATACATCCAATCGCGTGCCCAATCAAGCTAACGGGTTGATGAATGAACGAGTCATCCAACCGTAGAGTCCACCACATCAAACAAGATCGGGAGCGGACTCGAACTCGAACACCAAAGCGGATTTACTGCCAAATCAGGATCCGAACTGCCAAATCAGAGTCCAGATCAACAATGAAGTTCGGATAAACCGTGAAACCGAAAAACAGGCGAAGAAGCAAACACCTGGAGGGCTCGGCCAAAACCGAGCCACTCCTAGGTGGCTCGGCCAAAGCCGAGCCACCTAGGTGGCTCACCGAACCACCTAGGTGGCTTACCGAGCCACCTAGGTAGCCGAGCCACCTAGGTGGCCGAGCCCAGATCTGAGCCCACATCTGGTTTGAAGTGCCTATAAATAGACTTGAAGGCTCATTGTTTAAGGGTTGGATTTTTGTTGAACTTTTGAGGCGAAACTCTGCTGGATTGAGAACTAAACTTCGGAGTTTTGGAGCTTTGAAGACTCGGACTTTTTAGATCTGGTTCTTGGTGATCATCCACGCCAAATAAGGTAGGAGTTCGAGAGAGATCAGATATGAGATCCACACGGTTATCCTCCGGATCAGAACTTGGTTTTTGATCCCGAGAAGAGTATCGATTTCGCTTGGTCGATTTCGATTACTTAGGGCTATTATTTTCTTGGTGAAATAATCTCCTCGGCTGTTATTTCCTTCGTGAAATAACACCCATTATACCGTGTAGATCCGACCGGATCAAGATCGCGCGGTGGTCCACGGATTAACCCCGGCGTAGGCAAAGAACCCACACAAGCAAGAGACCGCAAAACAGGATCTTGTGATTTGTTCCAGAAAAAGAAATTTGTAATCTTTTAAGATTTTTTTTTGATTTTGTTGTAACCGGATCTTATAAAAAGACCGGATCTTTTGTTACCGATAAACTGTTGCTCAAGAAAACAATGACATCAATGAAAGCAATTTTTCCCGCGAACAGAGGTTCGTTCGATCGATTATCAACATCTTTGGGGAGGAATACCTTCGTTCACCGACTAATGAAGACGTTGCACGCCTGCAAGAGGAAGGTTCACAACGAGGTTTTCCTGGTATGCTTGGGAGCATCGACTGCATGCACTGGGTATGGAAGAACTGTTCAACCGCCTGGCAATGTATGTATACTGGGCATTTTCGTGAACCTACAATTATTTTGAAGGCCGTAGCTAGCAAAGATCTTTGGATATGGCATGCCTTCTTTGGACTGACGGGGTCTCACAATGACCTCAATGTGCTACATCGTTCACCGGTTTTCGCACAACTTGCGGAGGGAAGAGCTTCACCGTGCAACTATACTGTTAATGGCCACGAGTACAATATAGGATACTATCTCGCCGATGGTATTTACCCAGAGTGGTCCACATTAGTGAAGACTATTCCAGCACCGCGAGGAAACAAGCATAAATACTTTGCTCAACAACAAGAGAGCACAAGAAAAGACGTTGAGCGAGCTTTTGGCGTGTTGCAAGCTCGATTTGCGATTGTTCGTGGACCAGGACGTTTCTAGCAACCTAGTGTGCTGATAGACATCATGATAGCTTGCATCATAATGCATAACATGATCATTGAAGATGAACGAGATTGTCAATTGGACAACAACTTCGACTTTAATGATTCGATACCAGTCGTTGAACCTTCTTATGTGCAGATGGTGCCTCTAACTGAGTTCATCCAAAATCATCATCGGATCAAGAACACGCAAACACACAAATCACTAAAGAATGATTTGATCGAGCATCTGTGGCAGCTCAAGGGATCCATCGACGAGGATTAAGTTTCTTTATGTCTAATGTAATTTCAGCAAAGAAGTTCGAGTTATTGTACTACGCCAATTTTCTTTTCAATGAAGTAGTTGTTTTCATTAAATGCCAAAATTTTCAACTTCAAGTAGAATCATAAATCTAATACAAGATAATTAGGAAGAACTAATTAGGATGCGATGCGAGTACAATCATAAATCTAATACAAGATAATATATGATAATTAGGAAGAACCCTTAGACATCCACCTCTCCAATATCTCTGGCTGACGCATTTCAAAGTATTATCGTTGAACTGAATTGAGTGCTGATAGATCCATCTTCATGATATCGTCATCTTGTTTCTTTTGTTTTAGCTCTGTTTTTGATTTGTGGTTTCCTTCATCCACGCGAAAGCCTCTCCCATGATGGACTTAGCGGACTCAGAGTTTTTCACATTTTGTTTCCTCTTGAGCTTTGCCGCTTTCCTCCCTTCAGGCCTTGCTATAACATCATCTGAGTCAGTGTTCAATTCGATGGGGGTCGCTAGCATGGAATTGTTTGGTGAGGAATCAGAATATGTGGTTCTTCTCGGCTATGATCGAATCTTATTGTAAGTTTCCATTTGTTGGGTCCACTTTTGATGATGACGCAACTCAACCTAGCAATGGTCAAACACGAATGGCTTACCATAAAGAGATTGGTATAATTCTTTTACTTCTGCAGTCTACACAAGAGTTAATTTTAGAATAATCAAACATAA
This sequence comes from Asparagus kiusianus, assembly GCA_022839385.1. NCBI lineage: Eukaryota > Viridiplantae > Streptophyta > Magnoliopsida > Asparagales > Asparagaceae > Asparagus > Asparagus kiusianus. The sequence goes on from BQKN01001014.1 coordinate 21,102, forward strand.
TTAAACATATTGAATCTGAGCAAACATAATCAAACATAATTAAATATTTACATGGTCAATAATTCCCGTACCAGATCTTTGTCTTGCTTCAATCTGAGCAACGCACCCACAAAACTTGTTGACGGACAATTGAATCGTTGACCAACGATGCATCATTTGGTTTGGCGTGCGGCTTGTTAGATCGGTGGAGTATAGGATAAAATAGTCATTAGCTCGGTGCCAAAACTTATCTTTGTGTTGCCCCGCGTCTTGGCTCGTGTTCAGCCAAGCAGACACAAGAAGCTTATCCTCGTGAACAGTCTAATTTTCGGACCGCGTGTAAGCCTTCTTCTTCTTTGTGGTCGGTGTTTCTTGGGATGACACTTGTTATGTTGCCGATTGCGAGAACTCAATGGGGTGACCTTCTTCTACGCCTTCTGTATAGAACGACGGGTATAAGGTCGATCCTTCACCGGTAAGGAGTTGTGAATAAAAGTTTTGGGAGGGATCCATGAGATTTGTAATTTGATAGGAAACTGTAGAGTTTTTTTATGAGAGAATTGAGAATTGAGAATTGAGAGTTGTGTGGAAATGTTTGTGAAGTGAATTGAGAATTTATAGATGATTTTTTACTATTCATGCCAGTTTTTTCATCTCAACGGCTAAATTTTTCACTCAACGTTTATTTTTTAACGGTTCAATTCAACTCAACGGCTTAATTCTACTCAACATCAACATCTCAACGTTTATTTTTTTCATCTTATCTTATTAAATTTTTTCTTTTTCACTCAAAGCAACAAACCCACCCAATTAAATCCCCAATCCCAAAATCCTCTCCCGTCACCTTCAACCCCAAACCCCAAACCATTCGGCCACGACGACCACAACCTCCTCTTCGCCTCGCGGTCCTTTTCGGCTACGACGGCCACAAGGTCTAGATCCCCAATCTCCAACCCCAAACCCCAAACCCTTCGGCCACGACGACCACGACCTCCTCTTCGCCTCGCGTTCCTCTTCGGCTACGACGACCACAAGGTCTGGTTCCCCAACCCCAAATCCTCTTCCTCGCGTTCCTGATTTGGTATGGGGCTTTTTTTGGGGGGGGGGGGGGTTGTAAAATTTCACCCCAGTTGGGAGCTCCCAAGCGCTCCACAAATTTGTGGAGCACTTGGGAGCTCTGAAGGATCCACCGCCACGTAGGCACAGAGAGCAACCTTGGGAGCGGCTTCAGAGCTTGCTGGAGGGGGGGCTGCCAACTTCCACGGCCACGTTAGCCTTGAGAGCCTCCTTCAGAGCTTGCTGGACTTGCTCTAAGACTTTGAATTTTTTCAAAGGGTTTGGATGCATAACATTTTATTTTTTGCTTTTTACAAGTAAATTTCGCAAGAAATAGGGGCTTCTTAGGAGAGAGGGGTAATACTCAAAAGGCATATTTGTTAAAAATAAAACGTTAGGAGTTTCTGAAAAAAGATGGGTTAAACTTATAGGCTTCTTTGTTAAAAATAGAAAGTTAGGGACTTTTTAAGGAAAGAGGACTAAAACTTAGGGCTCTCTAGACTATATTCTCTTCATTTACACCATGAAGAAGATCAAAGCAAAATCATGGTGCGACAACTGGTAGTACTGTTTCAAGCTAGCAAAGACCAAACGGATTTAAACATGCAACAGCATGTAATAATGAGGACGACTAAAATACAATGGCAATTTGTCGTGAAGGACATACATTGCAAGTGAAGATTGCTCTAAGCTGATTTTAGGAGGAAAGAAGCCTGCTAATCTATACTACATTACATATAAAAGAAAAGAAGATGGCCAAGTCTAGCCACAGTCGCGAGTGGGTTAACTCGCGCTGTGGTAGGGGACAGTGTCCTTGTTGGGACACATATCCCCACCACAGTGCGAGTGAACTCCACTCGCGTTTGTGGCTAGCACTCCTTGAAGAAGATTGCCTTGTCAAAACTTTTAATTTCTATTTTTACCTTTTTAGTTTGATAATTCACAAGTATGTCTTTAGTTATAATTAATCATTCACTAATTGTATATAACCTCTTATTAATTACACATTTCCTCACTTCTTCAAAACCTTTAGTTATAGTATTATTTTTATTATTTAATTATGTTTTTAATAGAACATTTGAAATTTACCTTTAATTTATCTTCACATAATATTTAAAATTCTAGAAAAATTAAAAATAATAAAAGTTCGTCATACACCTATGAGTTTCACCTCTTATGGTGGACTACCTGTTACTTTGCATCTTATTAGCCTTTTAAAAATATGATAATAATATGAAAAATAATTTGTATTTATTATAGTTGTAATAGTATTGATAGTATAATGATTTTAATAGTACTTTTTAAATTAATAATTTTCATCGTAATTTAGTAATTATATAATTTAGTAAATTATTTACTAATAGTGTAATAAACTGATTATTAAATTACAATATAGTTACTAAAAGTATTATATTTATGTCATGTATCATATTATTATATTTAAAAGAGAAGAAACTTTTTAATATATCTTAATTAATTTTAATAAATTAAGAATAAATTATAATAGTTATTCATACTATACTAATTTATCATACAATTCTTTATACACAGTTTTATCATACAATTTATTCATTTTAACAAAATTGTAGTTGTTCATAATTTATTGCTATATAAGTCATTTCATAAAAAAAAAGGAAAACATAAAACAAAACAAGTAAACCTCATGCAAAATACGTGCGCTATACTAGTTTTATAAAAAGTAACAAAAATAGTCTTCAATCATACAAGTATCAATCGTGGAGGCCTCATTCATGAAAGTATCTCAATAATTTTGGCTGTATTTTCACGTATACTGTCTTGCAATTATAGACCATAATGCTTTTATAAGCTTTTCTAAACTCTCAAATTCAATGAATGCAGCTGATACATATTGGGCGTGAATTCACCTGTTCGTAGAGAAATCAAAGTCAAAACGGAAGCTTTCAAGCCCTGGAGCCATATGAGAACTAGGAAACATAAAATGACAGTCTCAGCCATTATCGAGATACAATTGTCAGGATGAAAAGAAATACAAGTTAGATCACCCTGGCATAGTAGCTTTTATCAAAACATTCTGAACCTCCTCAATTCAGACTCATGGAAATCTCGACATTGTAATTTTTGACTAAGAAAACAACAAGAACTCATCACAACACAAGAATAAAAACTTCTTCACTGAAGAATATCACAACTATTCAGATCCCTCAACATTTGCTGTAGTTTCGATGGTCTTTGAGTTTTCTAAAGCGGCAACTCTTGCTGTCAGAGCTTCATAACGCCCCTCGAGAGAGTCATAGCTATCTTTAACCTGGGGAGAGGAAAAGGGAAATTGGATTACTTGAAGCAAGATCAACTGGTATTTCAATGAGTAAAAAAATAATTATGCTGAACTATGAAAAAGAAAAATCAACGAATGGAAGTTAATTCAGATAATTGCATAAGTATCACACTCTAAACCTTATATCCATAAGGGTAAATTGCAATTACTCCTCATCTATAGACTGTGGCAAAAGTAAATAGACTTATCCAAATGCAGATCATCTATGTAGAATTCGTATTATCCAAGGAGACACTGCCTCCGGCAAAAAAAATTGAAGTGTGGCATCACATCATTAGTCTATTTTTGCAACATATACATTTGTCATAGTTAGCAGCTCAACCTTAACAGCAAATTTGAGCCATGATACGCAAAAGGGGATTGCATTAGCCTAAAGCCATTTCATTCTTTACGAAGAACAGCAAAAGCAGAAAGCAAGATAACAAGCACTATCAGATAACACAACAATAAACTATTTAAGTTGATATCTAAAATTGAAACAATACAAACATCTGCTAAGATGCACTACTAATCTGTAACTGAATCCTTATAGAGAGCAAGAATGACAAAGGCCACTTTTTGCTTTACAGAAGCAACTTTGGTGCTTATGCATTATCTCTTGTTTCCACGCTTCACTATATCATGGTTGTAGTGAGGCTAAGGCTTCAGAAATCAGAATAAAAAAAGAGGTCAATCAAGTTTTTAACAGAAGTCAAGGATCCGGCACTGGATTTGGATAGTAAACTTTAAGCTAAATGTGCCTAATTGGGTTCAGATTTTGGATCATGGATATTAAACTTTGAGAAGAGCTTATAGCTGTATGCAGTGTTTTAAAAATAGACTGATTTTATCGATTTATAGCCGATATATAGGGTTTGCGCCATGACTGATGCGATTTCTGCAAAAATTTATCGCATATCATTTTTGGCCGATTTGTCCCGATATGTCAGTGTAAATGCAACAAAATGACTGATTTCTCAAGAGTTAAAAATCTCCTTATTCTTTACCATTGACATTCTAAGTGAACTGGTTTCCGTTTGGAGACGAAAACCCTCTTTTCTCCAAAACCCACCTGCATCCACTAATCGTGTAACCCTGATTTTCTCTGCCTCCACCGTTCTCTCCCCCAAATCACTCGCAAATTCCTCACCCGATAATCTTTGTCAACGTCTCTTGAAGACCCTCTCTCGATATTTCATTAAATGTGCTTAAATTATATTTTAGGACATTATATTATATATGTTCACCATCCAATATGACTCTCCGATTTTTATTAGTTATCCTCGATATGTCCCCCATAACCAAGATCCCATATGAATTTTGGCTGTCTAATATATTTCCGATAGCTGATATTTGAAACCTTGGCTGTACCGTGAGGGTTCAGTGGGCACAGGTCGTCCAGGACAAAACTCAGATACTCAAAATTGTATCCAAATATCCATGCAACACTGCTGAATATGGTTGAATTGCATTTAAAAGACACATGACAACCTCTATTAGGCAAAAAGTAGATATACATGTTCTAAAAAATAATTTAGCATATGTCAAAGATTAAGAAAATACTTTAAGCCTATAACTAAGAAACAATCCTCAATAAAGATGAAGAATAATCAAACACTTTCAATCATACTACAAAATCACAAACTGAGATAAAAACAAACACATAAAGACCTTCATGCAGCTTCGGATGGCTCCAGATTAGGTTTGGTTCAGGTTTTTAGCAGGTTTGGACCCAACCAAATCTTAAGTCGGCTTGGTAGTTTTGAACTGAAGACCAAGACGATTCACAAGCTCTAACTAATCCTGCACAATGAGGGCATTTGGTTGGTTGGTTTGGTTTGAACCAAATCCTAGTTGTACCCTTAATATCCTAACAAAAAGATATGGTTGAAAAAAAAGGATTAAGATATATGCACCATTAAGAAAATTTGGGCTAACATTATATCAGTACGAGAATATACAAGCCGACATCTTTTTTTTTCAATTAGAATAAAAAGGTGTTAACAGTATTTTCAAACATCTGGACAATTTTAATAACTACAACAAACCAGTGTTATCGAGGCGCAAGGCGCAATGCGGGGCGCAAAGGTCCCTTACGCGCACCATGCGCAAAGCGCACAACGAGGCGCGCGCCTCACTAATTGAGGCGCATAACTCAAACTAATATTTGTTAACATTATAAGATAGAAACATATAAGCAACATATTAGTTACCTGCATCCAAAATTATGAGAATATCAACTTAAATCATCAAATTATGCTAACTGAATTTTTAATGTAACAAAAAAGATACCAGAAACATGTATTTAAATCATCAAATTAAGTGATTAACAATTATGAACATATGTTTATAAATTGTCACATAAAAAGACTAGGAAGTATAATTAATAAATATGACTGTTCATAATTTTCTAGTTAGTATTCTTAATTGATATTTGCTACTTAGCTTGAAAAGATGAAGAATAAATGTAACAATTACATATTTACATGTTCATAATTTGCTAGTTAGCATGCTAATTAGAGAAGGAAGTTACAATTAGCAAACAAGTATACTAAATTACTAATTATTGTTTCCTTTTAATAGGTTAAACATGAAAAGATGAAAATAGATTAGCAACTAGTAAGAAAGAGTATATTATATGATATAAATATGTAATTATGTAAATTATTTTAAAAAAATAGAAGAAAGAGTATGTTGCATAACACAGATGCGAGGCGCACGTGAGGCGCGCGCGAGGCGCAAGCGAGGCGCATGCGAGGCGCACGCGAGGCGCGCGCCTCGTTGCGTGCAGCGCCCCGCCTCGCATGCGGGGCGCATTTCGCCCAGGCCGAAGCGCCCCACGTCCGGGGCGCGCGCCTCAATAACATTGCAACAAACGATGTCTCATGGAGAACTATGCCAACTCAAGCATAACCAAATCTTAAGTCTGCTTGGTAGTTTTGAACTGAAGACCAAGACAATTCAAAAGCTCTACCTATTCCTGCATGATGAGGGCATTAGCTTATTTAGCTTTGGGTTGAGCCAAACCCAAGTTTTACCCTTAATATCCTAACAAAAAATATGACTAACAAAAATGAAAAGGATTAAGATATGCAACAATGAGAAATTTTTAGCTCGCATTATAACAGTACAAGACAAGAATATACAGGTCAACATTTGTTTTTTCAATTAGAATAAAAAATTGTTAAACATGTTTTTCAAACATCTGGACAATTTTAATAAATAGAACAAATGACGACCCATGAAGAACTATGACAAGTTGCAAAACTTCATGAAAACTTTAATCTAAAGTTCGTCAAGTGACAATTGTCAAAGAGTTTCTAATTAACTTATTAAAATTTGAAAAAAATTTGATGTTTTAAGAAGTGATCTAGGAGCCCGTCTAAGCCTTAGTGGTATCTAAGCCGCCTGCCTAGGTCTTGAGAGTGTCTAGGGATCGTGGGCCACTTACATGGACTGCACCTATTACATCTTGATCACGATTTCCTCGGTTGCTGCCTCCACGTCCTTTGACCTCCTCCAACCTCCTCTACTAACTAAAAGCACCACATCTATCTCCTTTAACCTTTAACAAAACCTTTTCTACCACCACTTAAAACAAAAAAAATAAAATTATCCTAAGGCCCAGGCATCCGCATAGGCACTAGGCAGCAATCTGGCACCTAGGTGAGCCTAGCGCTAACATTAGGAAAAAAATACATGCATGCATGCATACATAAATACATATTCTCCACTCTCTAGTATATGGTTCCAAAATTCTGATATATGTGATCTGAATCAACCAAATCTATTTATGCCATTGTTTGAAAAAGCTCTCACACTGGTGCAAATACCAAGATTCAACACTTTGGTTCTAGGTAGTAATGTTAGGGAAAATTATCGAATATCCCCCTAAGTTATATAGGGATGACGCAAATTACATGGAAGTTTTTAAAACAAACACTTTATGCCCCCTCTTTTATTTTTTTCGTCAAACAAGGTTACATGGTTATCATGCGACCCATTTAACGGCAAAATACCTCATACTAATTTCTTCCCTTAAGAAAGAGTTTGGGGCATTTTTTCATTAAGTGGGTCACATGATACCCATGTGTTCCTGTTTGATGGGGAAAAAATCAAAAGGAGGGGTTAGTTTTAAAACTTAAGGGGGGTTTCTGACAATCTTAGGGATTTTTACTGTATTTTCCCTTAAAATTATCTTACTATCAAGAGTGGGCTATATGCAACCTTTCAAAGTCCATAAAATATAACCATCACGCATAGCATAGAAGTTATATAGCCACCGACCGTTGCACTTGGTGGCATTAATGTAAGCATCAGTTTCAAGGAACAAAAATTCTTGTTAACTTAATATCAAGAAGGCGACACCAATGTAATAGATAATGTGTAAGAGAGCCTGCAACAGGTATTATATAAAGTTTTATTTAATTAAACGCTATAAACATTTTTAGCAGTGAGCTATACCATGCAAGCTCAATATCTGAACTTGGAGCAAACAAAGAAAGAGTAAGCTGTATCAATAGCACCATGGAGACAGTAAATTATTATGATTACTAATTTTGATTAGTTATGCCACATTTGTTGATGGTGAGCATTGTACTAGTGCATGAGTTCGATGAAAATTAAAGTTAACCGGAGAAATGATTGTTAGTTTTTGTTTTTATTTTTATTGAGATTTAATAAAAATGAAGAAGATAGGTCGAATAGCTTCATGACTGCGTTCACAATAGATAGAATTCACATCTTAATCCATAAACAAGCACTTCCAAACAAACATTCAACAAAATATGAAATTTTTAATTCATCAACTAACGGGTTATTCGACTGAGAAATAAGGATTTTGGATAAATGATAAAATCATTTTTCAATATAATCCTAAACTTTCCTGCTTTCTTTGTTTTCTGTTTGTTTATACAAAAAATTGGATGTGAAGTTAGTTGTGGGGTCCACTCTTCACTTTCTCCCCAAAATCATTGTGAAGAGAAAATTTAAGATAAGAAATTTTGCCAATATGACACCAAATCCCAACTATTTTTTCAGCAATCTTTTCCTGGAAACAACAAAATGCGTAAGATTTTGAGGCTGCAAAGTATTAACGTGGTACCCACAGTTTCCATATATTATTGCAAAATCCATAGAAACAAACAACCCTAAAGAAAAAATAACTTAATGATATATGTATTTGTACATTAAAGAGTCCCAACTGAAATATAATTAAATTAGAATTTTAAATAACTAAGATGTCGATTGGTAACAGGCTAAGTCAGGAGTTAAGGAACATTAACATTTCCGTAACTTGCCGAACACAAAACATTACACAGGATTTTAACTGAGTCAACACCTCCTAGTTTGAAAAACAAATAAAAATTAGAAGATCGTTAGAGGGCTCAAATAAGCTAACTCCTAAAATTGAGGATTGAGGAGTTTACTAATCTGCCTCCTTAGACGTGTTAACAGATAACCTCTTTTAGTTATAAAGAAAGTAGTGACAATCGTCACTGTTCCCAACAACAAAAGAATTATAAATATCAGAATAAATCTTAATGGATTAACATATTTAACCATTTGGGTTGATAAATGAGCTATGTATGCTACTTATTCACCTCATTCCCTCTGAAGCGGGATAGCTTACAATATCCGAGTTACTATGGTTGGGATTAGGAAACTTAGTTAGGAATAGAATAATGCTGTTGGATTGTATTTGATATTTCGTTAGATATATAGTTAGTTAGTTGATTTTCTATTCATTAGTTGATCACTTGATTGCTTGTTTCATTAGCTGTGATTTATGGTTAGGATTGAGATTTATTTTCTAATCTCAAGTTTTTTTTTTAATAAATAACATGTATTCTCTGTTTTAGAGATAGACATCTGATTAATGTTACATTAAACGCTGGGCGTTTTTAGGCGTCGGACTTGACGCCCAACGCTTAGTCGTCTAGACGGACGCCTAAGCGGTTTCTGGGCGTTTTTTTCTTTCTTCATTTAAGTGGTGATCGATGAGGTTTTGTTAAAGATCGGAGGAGGTAGTGGAGATGTTCATATTTGGAGGTTAATGGAGTTTGAAGGATGTGTAGGCTACGACACATAAAATCACAATCAAGACCTACAGAGTGCAATCTACGTAAGCAGACAATGCTCTCCTAAACGCTCGTAAAATCTAGATGGACAGCCTAAATACCGTCTAGACGCTAGGCGCTAGTTAGACGGTCTAGGTACCGCCTAGGTCTAGACGTACGTCTAAGCGGACTAGGCGGAGGTTTTTTAAAACAGTGCATCTGATGAATGAAATTCCTGAGATAAACTCTATATAAGCATGTGAATTGCTTCGGTGTAGTAGATAGTGAGTTACCTAAGATGTGAAGCCCGAAATCTATTTATAATTTTATTTTATTTTCCTCTTTTCCTCTTTTCTTGCTTTCTTATAGTCACAAGAGATCCCAAACAATGCAATCTTCTCTGTTTCCTGTAGTTCAGTATTTTTTTCTTGCAGCCTACAAGCAGCCAATGCCTTTTTTGTCTTTTCTCTTTGCTACAAACTATCCTAATCCACACCAAGACCTCTCAAATTTCCCTCAAATCATTGCAATAATACATCATCAATAAGTAGTTGTCTAGTAAAAACAATCCTCTTATTTTTTTTGTTCTTTGCTGTTGTTTCCGTTCCTCATCATTTGGTATCAGAATAAGTTCATGTGATCTACAGTTATTATGGGCAAATATATGCTTCCTCCAGTGTTCAAAAAAATAGCTTATGCGGCGATTAATCGGTCGATTAATCGGATGCGGGAGAAAACTGCACAGAAAGGAGCAAATGCGGTCAATTATGCGGTCAACAGCATAGTTGAGCGCTTAATTGGTAAAAATTGCTCGCATAAAGCTTTTACGCGGGTGTTTTTGTTTAAAGATTTCGGGTTTTAACTTATACACTAAAGCAAAATCAACCTGCTTATATACAATGAAATCCTAACCTAATCTTTAATTGCTATGCTCTTGTTCTCTCAACCTCTACAACGACTGCGGCTGCTCTCAAACCCTAGTAGCCCCTCCGACCATCCACGGCCATCTTCGACCACATCTGACCTTCTTTGCCCTAGAAACCTCTTTTCGAAGCTTGCAGACCCTAATCAAAGCTCATCGACACTGCTCCAACCATCTCCGCTGCTGATCGAGCTTTCTAATTCCCCTCGTCCGCTGATTCTAGAAAGCACTTTTCCTGCTCGCAGACCCTAAAAAACCCTTTTGGGTAGATTATTTCTTCTATTTTTTTATGGATTTTATATATTTTAACAAATAATAAATAATTAGTATATAATAAAAATTCAAAGACGCACAGTTCCGTATAATCTGATTGATCTCCGATTAATCATTATGCGGTCCTACACCGCACGCATAATAAAATCGTATTTTTGAACATTGGCTTCCTCATTCACAACAATATGATTTTAATCCATGAAAGTTTGGTACTTTTATCTTATTTTTTATGGCTTCGATGGCTATGAGGAAGCGTATGATTTCGAGGTATAGATTCAATATATAGTAAATATTTTTTCTATCTATAAAATGTCAAAAACGGAAATGAATTTGTATGCTAAGTGTAGGCTCAAAAGAGAAGCCAAGAATGGTGGTGACGTAGAACAGCTTACAGGATTTGAATTACTATGGTTGGGATTAGGAAAATTAGTTACCATTAGAATAATATAGTTGGATTTTTAATTGATATTTTGGTTAGATATGTAGTTAGTTAGTTGATTTTCTATTTCATTAATGGTTAAATGGAACTTAAATTATTTTTTATGGCTTTGATGGCTACGAAGAGGCATATGATTTTGACATATAGATTCAAGATATAGTAGATTTTTTTCTATCTATGAAATATCAGAAACAGAAATGGAAATGTATTTGATGCTAAGTGTAGGCTCAAGAGAGAAGCTCAAGAATGGTGGTGATGTAGAACAACCTACAGGATTTGAATTACTATGGTTGGGATTAGGAAACTTAGTTAGGATTAGAATAATGAAGTTGGATTTTTATTTGACATTTTGGTTAGAGATATAGTCAGTTGATTTTCAATTTCATTAATGGCTAAATGGCACTTAAATACCATATTATTCCATCACATTTACACTTAAATACTCTAATTTGTAAAAAGTATCATTTTAATATTGTAAGTTGTAAAAATTGACACATTAATACCTTCTGGTGGTTGTCATGGAAATATTCCTACGAATATGTCATGACAACTAACAGAAAGTATTAAGGTACTACTTTCTTACAACTTAGGATATTAAAGTGTTATTTTCTTACAACTTGGGATATTAAAGTACTACTTTCTTACAACTTAGAATATTGAAGTATAAATGTGATGAAATAATATGGTATTCAAGTGCCATTTTTTTACAACTTAAGAGTATTAAAGTGCTACTTTGTTACAACTTAAGGTATCAACACTGTTTTAAAAAACCTCCGCCTAGTCCGCTTAGGCCTAGACGGTACCTAGGCCGCCTAACTAGCGCCTAGCGCCTAGGCGATATTTAGGATGCCCACCTAGATTTTACGAGCGTTTAGGGGAGCATTGTCTGCTTATGTGGATTGCACCCTGTAGGCCTTGATTGTGATTTTATGTGCCGTAGCCTACACGTCCTCCAAACTTCATTAACCTCCAAATATGAACACCTTGACTACTTCATCCGACCTTTAGCAAAACCTCATCGACCACCACTTAAATGAAGAAAGAAAAAAACGTCCAGAAACCGTTTAAGCGCCCTCCTAAGCGACTAAGCGCTGGGCGTCAAGTCCGACGCCTAGAAGCGTCCAGAGTTTAATGTAACATTGGGTATCAAAGTGCTACCTTTTACAACTTAGGGTATTTAAGGGTCATTTAGCCATCATTAATTGATTTGTTTGTTTCATTAGTTGTGTTTTGTGGCTAGGATTGAGACTTTCTATATTTTCAAGTTTCTTTATAAATAGCATATATTCTCTGTTTAGATAGAGAATGATTAATGAAAGTGATGAGTTATGATAGATCTCTTGAGTGCAAGTATTAGGCATATGAGCTGCTTTAGGTGCGAAGAACTCGAGCATGAAGCCTCCCCTATGTATTTTATTAATTGTGTTCTTTAGTTTTCCTCTTGTCCTCCCTTCTTTTGCTTTTTTGCAAACACAAATTTTAAAACAAACCCTATGCCCTTTTCACTGCAAAAAGGAAAAAAAACATCATCTTCTTTTTCTCCTGTGGTCCATAGTCATCTCCTGCAACCTACAGAAACTAGCACCATCTCTGCCTCTCTTTACTACAGACTATCTTAATCCAAACTAAAACCTATGGAATAGCCCTCAATCCGTGCCAGTCATATCATTATCAATAACTAGCTGCTATCCGGTCAAAAGAGTCCTCTTATTTTTGTTTTTTCCTTCATTGTTTCCCTTCCTCATCAAGTAGTCTAAGAAGATATTCCTGTCACCGTTTGACTATCCTTTCATGGGAACCAATGAAGTTTCTTCTTGAAAGGAGATATGCTTGTCGACCAACTAGAAGATATTATTGTTTCTCCTCAAAGCTTGAAGAAAAGTCAATACTAGTATCCTGACTCCAGCCAGATGTCGATTTGTAGTCTGAACTCGAGTTCAATAAATACCGGCGCTAGATCCAAAGGAAAATTGGAACCAAAATGTAAGCCAAAAGTGGATGCAAAATTAGAAGGTCAATCCAAACTATGAACCCGAACCAAAGCTCGAGCCAGAATGTGAGCCAAAAACGGATGCAGAATTAGAAGGTCAATCCAAAGTGTGAACATAATTTGGAACCAAAAGCATATCAAATAAATCCAGCAGCTAAAGCTTGAGGAGGATCTCAAATCAGAAACTGAGCAGACAAGAGATCCAAATCTTGAGTTCAAATCAAACCCAGATTCCAAAATTAAAGTGCAGTTCCAGATATCTCTAACATGTAACAATTCAATAATAGAGTTTGCTATTCCAAATACATGGCCACATCCTCAATATCAAGTTTTACAACTCATTATGAAGATTCTACAGTCTGTGATAGAATTCCTCCCACCAACGAAAGGAGCTATTGCACTGTCCCATTATAAAACTCGAGGTCTAGTTTTCTCTCACAATGGGAGTTTTCATGTATGATAGCTGACAGAATATATGGTTGAGATTAGAAAACTTAGTTTTGATTAAAATAATATTGTCGGATTTTTATTTGACGTTTTGGTTAGATTTATAGTTAGCCGATTTTCTATTTCATTAGTTAATTTGTTTGTTTCATTAATTGTGATTTGTGGTTAGGGTTGAGATTTATTTTCTATTCTCAAGTTTCTTTATAAACAACATGTATTTTCTGTTTTAGAGATAGACATTAGATGATTGAAATTCTTAAGTTAAACTCTATGTAAACTTGTGAATTGCTTTGGTGTTGTATGTATGTGAGTTATCTGGGTGTGAAGCCCAAATTTTATCTATAATTTTAGTTTGTTTTCTTCGCTCTTTTTTTCCCTTTTCAGCAGCCATAAGAGATCCCAAACGATGCCATCTCCTCTCTGTTTCCTGCAGTTTAGTGTTTCCTCCTGCACCCTACAAGCTACCATCACCCTCTCTGCCTTTTCTCTTTGCTGCTAACTATCCTAATCTGCACCAAAGCTCTTGAACAACCCTCAATCAGTGCCAATCACATCCATTATCTATAACTAGTTGTTGTCCAGTCAAAACAATCCTCTTATTTTCATTTTTTCTTCGTTGTTGTTTCCGTTCCTCATCACCCTCTTTCATAAACCTTTGTCGAAAAGAGCCTACGGAGCTGTTTGTTTCCATGGAATCCTTAACGATTCCATATAAGTATATCTTACAGTAATACTTGTCAGCTCAAATTTCTCGAGCAAAATTTCCGTTCGCAATGTGGGAAAGATTGTTGGGGAATGTAGCTTGGATTTGCTACCACATTAGCAAATTTTCATCTCAAAAGGATTTGGAGAAAACATAAAAAGTGGACCACATCTAAATTTCCATCCAATTTTCTACATACACAAACAAAAACATGAAAAACCAAAGAATGGAATTTAGTGAAAGTTAATTTTGTCAAATATTCAAACTTCATTCTCATCCAAAAAAAACCCCTAAAATTCAAAATTTAAATCCAACTAGCAGAATCTCTAGATAACCCAAACTTCTCCAAGTAAACCAAATCCAACCTGAAACCAAATTTTGATTTGGTCCAGTCCTTACCAATCAAGAATTCTAAGTAAATCAGGAAATTAAGACTAATTAAATCTCAGACCTGCTTACAAATTAACTAAACAGAATCTGTCTTTCATCCATGTAGCAACGTTTTTTGGAGATTTGAAGCTCTAGATGACAGAACTGAAAAGAAGTTATCAACTGCAAACTTGTAACTCTCATTATTAGCTTAGAAATGATTTGTACTAGGCTGAACTCCTTAGTTCTAGTTACAAGAAACAAACATTCTTTCATTTGTACGCACAAAAATCCATACTCCACTCTTTCCGTTGCTGGTCATCAGTGATATCTTCTGACCAATCCCCATATGCTGTCTTCTTCATCTGGCTTCCCCTCATTTCCTAATATGTTTTGTTATAGTGTATATTTCAAGTCACTTGGGGCAGCCTTTATCAAACAATAGTCAACAAGACAAATTAATTTTTTTTTCAACAATGAAACAGAAAATAGTAACAAGGAATTTACCGCTCAACTAGGTGTCATGAATCATACTAAAAAGCAGTTAAGACATCGGGAAAGAGAACTCTTCATGGTTCAAAGTTCCTAAGAGATACAGATGGCAGGAAGAAGCCGGAAGACAATCGCAAAAAGAATGTGATATGTACACATTAACACACAGGGAAAAGGAGGTTGTAATGGAGATCTTTCAAGTCATTATTTTAAGCTAAATTTGAAATATACTGTATGCATATTTTTTAAGACCCATCCACTAATGCAAACATATTTGATCTTTTGTAGTAGGTATTGCAAAGTATTGTTTGGATGCTATTTACATAAATACTTGGTAACTATGAAGCACGGACACGCATAACATGAAGCCGTGTCGTCTCGTGTCCGTGTCGGACACACGTGTCGAACACACGTATCCTATGTATTTTTTAGGATTTGCCTCGTGTCGGCGTGTCGGATGGCCGTGTCGGATCCGTGTCCGTGCTACATAGCTTGGTAATACCAGGACACTCAAAAAGTGATGCAAGTATGCAGACCACTTACACAAAGTAAGATTTGATGGTAGTTAGATTTATGCCTTATTTGGTACGTAGAAATTGAGTGATGTGTGAATAGAATGAAACAGGAATAGAATGGAACAAATATGGGAATAGAATGCTCATTTCCATTCTCACTTTTAGGTGCGATTAAGAGAATGAACTGGGAATGAGCATATGTGGAAGTGATGTATAATGTTTTTTATTTCCACTTAAGTGGGAATGCCTATTTCCTAACATCTCATTGAGAATGGTCATCCTCATATAAAGTAGGAATTGGTGAATGGTGAGAAGTGGAAATGAGAATTCTAGCTTCCAAAAATATGTCATGTCTGGTACGAGGAAATGAGAAGTGGGAATTGGCATTCCATGCTCACTCATTCCCATGTACTAAACAAAGCGTTAACATCCCAAAGAATAAACACATAACTTGCATACTCATTTCAATTTTTAACATGAAGCATGTGCTAAATTGAAAACTCTAGAAGTAGCCCAACCTATTTTAGTATGTGAACACTGCACACCAAAATACTGTACTAAAAACGCCAAATCAAAAGACCATAAACAACAAGAAGGTCTTTTCAATGTGCAAATGAGATGCATGATCATACTCAATTTTTTGAGAAACCACTTGTTTTCTATCATTTCACCAATTCCAGTTGACAATGCAATCCATGAACTTCAGGGAAGTCAAATAACAAGAAGCCTAAGATCAGTTCACTTGCAAGGTTCTTCTTTTTCTTCGTATATAATATACGAACAGAATCTAGAAATAGGAAATAGTTAACAACAACATAAACCACTTTTTGGCAAGTATCCCCAGTCTATTAAAAAGCCACTTGTATCGTTAACTTTTTTAATTGCTTCAGAAACCACCAATGAATCACATGGCACGAGGGACCTATCTCTGCTACAAGCAATCTCTTCTGATCATTATCTCTTTAACTCTTATAACAATAATCTCTTCGATGAAGTATATTAAAGTTAAGACATGTGTAGATCCTTAAGTAAAACAAAGACAAGCAGAAGAATAGTAGAGCATAGAATGCAAGAACTATATATAACTTCATAAAGTCGTTTTACTAATCTTGATATGTTTTATTTATTAAGGCATAACTTATTAACCAATATATCTATAGACTATAGCTGCCTATTAACATAAAACAATCTACTGTTTTGACAGTTCGACCTACTGACATCAGTTCATCATCAATTGTGAACTATTTGGAAATTTTCTTTTGTCATATAACTGCTCAATAAACTCATTTCGATAAAGTAAAATGATTCTTAACAGATTGTATTATTCTTAAACTGGCAAATAATTGTACAATATTCTTAATAAAAGCAAGGATAAATTGCAAGCCAAGACAAACACATGCAGGTGAAGCTACAAGTTTCAAAACTGTAAACAACTAAACTGAGAGCTTTAGCTACAGCTGGACACATGAAAACAGTTGCAACAACTGCAGTGGCATGCAACTGGCACTTGCATCGTAATTACATTTGATTTACAACAAACCAATCATCCCCTATGTATGGGACTCTCCATAAAACAAAGATGTTTAGGGCGTGAAATTGATACCCATAAAACTAGAGTGAGGTGTTCATCTTTTAAGTAAATATTGTAATTTGTCTTGGAAGCATCAGAGTCGCTTTGCTTGCAAACCCAAAAGCTTTAGGTCATTAAAAGAAAAAGGGAAAGAGAAACCTGAGCCAGGGATCTCAAACGAAGCAAAGATGGAGTTGTGATTGTGGTAAACATTGTCCATTAACCATGAAAAGTAAAAACCTGACAACATTACAGTTTACCCCCAAACAATAATAAGAATTGAAACTCACAAGAGCCGATTAGAAGTTCCCCTGTCAATTTTAAACAAAACCCATTTCCAAAATAATGTCACTTTGATTCTTAATCACAATACAAAATTATAAACATCTACATTTTCTTATTGATTACGGTCAATTGGGGGAGGCTGAAATCTAAAGTTGCAACAATTTAAGCCACGACAAACAGATCAAATCAATTACTGCAGCAGATTAGATCCAAAATCATGCAAAGATCTGAAAGGAGAGAACCTGCTGAGAGATGGCTTGTTGAGCTATCATGTAATCCTTGTACAGATAATAGAATCCGCCCACCGATGCCGCGGCGGCGCCGGCGAAGAACGCCGACAACCTCACCCTAAACATGAAACCCATCGTGAGTTCTCTCTCTTCACCTCTGCTTGATTCTGCTGCTGCTGGTCTCGCTTTGCCTTGGTTTTGTGAAGCCCAGACGTTCGATCCTTCGTCTCAACCAAATGTTATGCGGCAAAAGTAGAGAGAGGCAGTAAGTGAAATATCTTGGGCCGGGCTGGGTGTCGAGGGAGTACAATATTTAACTGGGCCTCGAAAAAACTGATGGTTTGTTGAATTAGTTTGATGGTGGATCGTCAGTTAAAACTAAACTAGCACGTTCATGTTATCAGTGCAACTGCAAATGCATGGGAGCTAGAGTGTGAGATGGCATGGACGTTGGTTTTGAAAAGAGAGAAAGTGAAGTGGCATATCAATGTGATAATTGTTGAATTTGGTAGGAGTAATCTAGAGGTAAAGATACATGGTATAAAGAAGCCGAAAAGAAACTTTGAATAGCTAGAAGAAACAACAATAACAACAAAAAAGTCTCTATCCCAATTGTTTGGGGTCGGCTACATAAATTCTATTCTTCCATTCCGCTCCAGAACCCGACTTGAGGTCCCCAGTCGATTGGATGGAAAAGGTGACCCGACTTCTTCACTAGAACCCTCTGCAATCGAGCCCTCATCTGATTCACCAAACTGCTATCCACCTCAAGCGTCTTAGGGACATCAAGGCAAATGTCCACTCTAGAGGGATACTCGAATTGGTCGGGGTTGACTTGAAGCTCGTGAGGAAGCTGCTTCATCAAGTAATTGTAATCCGACTTAAAAGCAAGAGCAACCTCCACTTTATCAAGAGCACCGGCACGATACTTCTTAATTATTTGATTCTTGAAAGCACTCAACTATAGGAATGCAAGACATTTTTTTGAGGCTCGGACTTGCTCGAGGAGAGAACTATGCTGCTACTTAGCTCTTTGAGCGGCCTGGGCATCATCCTTTTGAAGAGACTCCTGAATAGATGCCTCCTCTCGTAGCCTCACCTTCAACTCCTTCATATCAACCCGAGCCACCCGAGCCTACTTGTAAGCATCTTCTTTCTCCTCTTCTCTGACTCAACTTTTGAGTTGAGATACTTGATCCTCTTATCGGCAACATCAAAATCGTGATGGGCATGATTGAGCTCCTCCTACATGTTTTTCATCTTCATCTAGACTTGAGCAAGGAGGGAAGCTCGATGTCAGGAGAGATCGATAGTAGGCTTGATCTTATCAGTCTGGGTGGCCAGCTTGCACTCCATCTCCACTTGATCCTTCTTAAGTTGATTTAGCTCATCCTCCCTTTTAGCAGCCGTTACCTTGACTGCCTCATGGGCATCCCTGTGAGCCGACACCACTTCCTGAAGCTTGAAGAAAAGCTCATGGGCCGATTCATAACAATAGAACAACTCGGGCTCCACGATCAGCCCTCTAGTGAGATAGCTTCAGAGAGTTTGATGAAGTTCAAGATTAGGTATGCTAGAGAGGAAAATCTACTCAACTGCCTGAGCTTGGTCGGTCCTAGATTTAAGGACCAACCCTCTTGAATCCAATGGACAACTCGCTACAAAATGGAGTCGTCTTCCTCTTATGTCTGAAGCCAGCCTAGCTGACCTAGTAAGGGTCATCCTTAACCTCTCCTATTCAAGAGGAGAGTGTATGCTAATGTGATGGGGGATAGGCCACTCATATCGACCTCCTTGAGGAACCTCTAGAAGAGCTGACTCTCCGATGCAACCGACTCATTTCCAGTAACTAGTTCCTTAAAAACCTGCTCCTTCCTGGTCCTTCTTGAAAACTCAGGAGCCTCATTCACTTTTATCTTGCATAGTAGTGCTAGGCTTATCTCTAGTCAGTATCCTAACTCCTACCGAATCTGGAGCAAGGTGATCCCCCTCAGTAAGTTCCTTCTGCATAGTAGCTGACCGATAGGGCCCACTACCCAAGTCGATGACCTCAAGTGGGGGAACCTCTGAGGTCAAAACCCTGCTAGTTGACTCGAGCAAAGGCTCGATCACCTCGTCCTTGAGCACAAACAAGTCATGCACATCACCCTCAAAATGGTGACGGCCCTTGGAGACGATCTTCTTCCTCTTCTTCTTCTCTGACCTCTCAGCTCGAGCAGTGGATGTAGTCAAACCCAAACCAAGTCAGGCCGCAAGATCAATGAAGTCCTAACATAGAGCTTGGAACTCCTCTTCTACCATCTCAGCACTCAGTCACATTTAAGGTCCTACAAAGAGGCCAGCGTGAGGAACATCTTCTGACTACACTTTAAGAGCCAAAAGTGCAGCTCGACAAGATCCTCCTCTATGATCGGTTTATGGGATAAGCTAGAAGCCCGGAGCACAGGATTGTCAAAGAGCTTCTCGCATTGACAAGACCCCTTATAGGCTCAGATCTTTTCCAAAGTTTGCTTCTCTACTTCAGAGAGCTTTGCCGCCTTCAAACCCTTCTTCTTTATCTCTAGCCATGCAGGGTAGGCCAGAATGTAGTCGACACAAAAAATGAAGAAGAACTTCTCCTTCCATCCTTTGTTAGTATCAAGGATGCTCGAGACTAGCCGAAGATTGTCAACCGACTGAAGATAAGTGCCCCTTACCTTGGCCAACCTTGACTCACAACAAGTGGCTCAGGATCTCTAGGAAATATTCGATGTAGTGGCAGACGATGAGTAAGGCTACAAAAAAAACCACTGAATTGGGCTTCAATTGCAATGGCGATCACCTGAGCACTCGGGAATACCCACTAAAGAAAAGGATGTAGCGGTAATGAAGGCTAAATTTGAGATGGTGCCAACACATCAGCACCAAGTCACCCCCGTGGTGGTAGAAGGTACGGTCAAGCTGTTTGGCCTCATGTTTATGAGCCTACTCCCTAATCTTGTTTTGATGATTACAAATAATTTTTAATATTGTTTGTCTAGTGTTTGTGTTTACTTCTTAGGTATTCTAGATAAACAATGAGTTGGAGGTTGGATGGACTAGAGCTTTCACAATCATATTCATTAGAGGATGGAAGGATATATCGGTATGAAGCCATTATACATCTCAAGTCAATTCAAGATCAAGCTTCATTCCCAAAGTTTACCAAGACGAGCTTAATTGAAGAGCAAGATTGATTGCGTAAATTAGCTTAGGTGTTATATTATGTGTGTTTAATACTTCAAGCTCAATATCATATACACACATAATTCATTGGTTTATCTGTTTTTTGGTTTATCCACAAACAAAGTTTTTACAAATAAATAGATATATATTTATATACATACATATTTATTTTCATATGGATAAGTTGTTTTTATTTTAGCTATATAGATATGAAACAATAATTATATTCATATACATACTCACATGTTTCATATTTACCATTTTTTGGTTTTGATAAACTATGTGTTTAGTCACATATACATGATTCGAATACGCGTATATAAATACATATTCATGTTTATATGTGCTTATTATGATTTTATTAAAATCAAGTTTTGATTATCTTGTTTATTATTTTAAAATATGTTTATTTTTGATAAAATATTGTATTATTAGTTTATGGACTTAATAACACT
>BQKN01001014.1:42785-67327 GCA_022839385.1 Asparagus kiusianus
TTAAATCTAAAAATATATTAATTTGTGGAAAGTCATTGATCATGCTTATGTTGTGCCCACTTTGGAGAAATCCAAGTGGAGAAAAAATGATAAGAAAATGTTTATAATGAATAAGCTTGTTTTAGAATTTTTTTAAATGCATTTGATTCATCTATGTCTAACAAGCTTGATTCTTTTGATAGCACTTATACATTATGAAAATTCTTAGAAGCGCATTAAGGAAACTTGGAGAAGATCCGACGAGCTTTGGCGGCTTCCTCTTAAAGTTTTATTAGAGCATCACCATCATGCATACGTCCACTATGGGATAACCCTAGTGTGGTAAGCGATTCCGATTCCGAAAGTGAACTTTCAATTAATGAACTTGCTTGTGCATATAATAGATTAATGCATGCCTATGTTGGATATCATGTCCCTATGATATACTTTTGATAACAGTTTATTCATAATGTCAATCACTATGTGTATGTCCTAACATTTCAATGTAGTATCAACATGAACAAGTACAAGATGAGTTTAAGGCATCAAGAAGTAAAGAAGATGAAGAGCTTATGTATCAATATAATTTTTACATTTTCTTTACTTAAAAATATTGTACAAGCCTTGATCACTCACACATACACACACATAGAAATTAGAACACATTAACACAGGTTTAATGTGTTGGTTAACCATATAAATCCCCTATGTTAACCATTAGAGTATTTAGTTAATCATTGAGTCTAAAATATTTCATTCATGTCATTTTCACCCCTTAGTAGTCGACTATTTAGATTAATAGTCGGCTACTGAAGTCTAAGATCAAAATATAAGTTTCTGTAAAAAATACAGAGTAGTCGACTACTAAGGATTATAATCAACTACTCAGCTTTGAATTTTGATTTCCAGAACTTTTGTTTTATAGAGTAGTCGACTATAACTGATTATAGTCGACTACTGAGCATTGAATTTTAAATTCCAGAACTTTTATTTTACAGAATAGTCGACTACAACTAATTATAGTCGACTACTCAGCTTCGATTTTTGAATTCCAGACTTTCTGTTTTACAGAGTAGTCGACTAATGACCATTATAGTCGACTACTAAGACAGTTTTCTGACATATCAGAATTCAAATTAATAACAGTTTATAGCCATTTTGTGTACATTTTTAGGGTTTGAAAACCTGTCTTTTCAAGGCTATAAATATGTTATATGTTCAGAATTTTAGATCACGAATTCCTATTTCAAGTTTTGTACATTTAAAAAAAAAATTTCCAGATTTTTACTAAGTGTTGAGAAAAATCATTTTTTGATTTTGCCTTTGATCCTCATTCAATATACAATCAAGTTAGGCAATTTTTAGAGATTCAAAATATTTCTAACCACTGCTACACATCATAATACTATCAATGCTTATAGGAATCAAGTTGTATCAAGACAAGTGTTCTCTCGGGTGTAAGAGGTGTAATCTCTTGGTGAAGAGATTGGGTGCAATTTGCAGGGACTTGTAAATTAGTTAGGTTTGATGTTTTGATTTTGTAAGTTTTTAAAAATCATAGTGGAACTCTCAAGCATGATTTGCTTGGGGACTAGATGTACACCTGGGAGGTGGAACCAGTATAAAATTCTGTGTTTGTGATTGTTATTTTCTATGATTGTGCTATTTCTTTGCAAATTATAATCTTCTTTGAATTAAATTTTAATAGAATACTATTCACCCCCCTCTAGTGTTTTAGTATGATTGGATCAGATTCTACATCTGGTATCAGAGCAAGGTTGAAGAAATGACATTTAATTCCGACTTAAATTCAAAATTCAAGGAAGGACACTCTACAAATTGTCCACCAATGTTTGATGGACTAAATTACAACCATTGGAAGTGTCAGATAAAAATATATCTCTAATCAATTGACTATGAACTTTGGAACGTTGTGGAAACAAAATACGAGAAGTCAACTACTCCTTTCCCGGAATGGACTACATCTCAAAGGAACAATGCAAATTTGGATTCTAAAGCAATGAATGCCTTGTTCTTTGCTCTTGACAAGAATGAGTTCAACAGGGTGTCAACGACCATATCCGCATATGATATTTGACACACACTCGATGTAACTCATGAAGGTACAAGTATGGTTAAAGATTCTAAAATTTTTGTTCTTGTACATAGGTTCGAATTATTTAGAATGAAGGAAAACAAGACCATTGGAGAGATGTTTACAAGGTTTACTGATATCACCAATTCTCTCATCAGTCTTAGAAAAGTATATACTCAAGTGGAGATGGTGCAGAAGATACTTCGTTCACTTACTCCACAATGGGAAAAAAAGTTACTGCAATAGAAGAAGCAAATGACTTGTCAACTCTTATGGTAGAAAATCTCATTGGAAATCTTATAGCCTATGAAGTTCAAATTGATAATAGAAAGAATGAGGATGAAACAAAGAATAAGAAAGTGATTGCATTTAATACTACTTCGGATAAAGAAGATTCAGATAATGATGAAGAAATGAGCATGTTTGCACGTAAATTTAGAAAATTCATAAAACGAGGTAAGTTTAAATCAAAGAATTTAAATTCAAATAACTTACTTTGTTTCAAGTGTAACAAACCAGGACATATGAAGAAAGATTGTCCATTGTTGAAAAATAAGTAAAAATCAAATTACTTCAATAACTTTAACAATATTCAAAGCAATAAGAAAAGGAAGGCTTTGGCGGCTACATGGGATGACAATGATGATTCATCTTCAGATGAAGAAATTGAAAAAAAGGAAAGTGCTCATATGTGTTTTATGACACAAGATGAAGTAAGTGATAATGAAGAACTTTTAAATACTTTTAATGAATTATATGAAACTTTTTTGAGAGTAAAGGCTTCACATGATTTTCTTAAAGGTGAAAATAAAAGATTACTTGAAGAAGTTTCTAATTTTAATTCTTCCACTTCTTTTAATTATTAAATAATTAAATTAAAAGAGGAAAATAAATCATTACTTAAAAAAATCATGTTTTGTCAAATGAGAATGTTTATCTAAAATTAGAATGCAATGATTTAAAAATTCGCATTAATGTTTTAGATAAACATATTTCTTCTATTAAATTAAAATATGATGATATATGTTTGAATGTTAGTAAATTCAATAAAGGTAAAGAAAATCTTAAGAGTTTACTTTCATTTCAAAAATAATCTCAAAAGACAAAAGGTTTGGGTTTTCATGTTAATAATAATAATTCTAAGAAAACTATTTTTGTAAAACCAATTTGTAAGTTACATGAACATAATGTTAAAAAGAATGCTTTATATGAAAATAAATCAAAGTATTTATCTATTTGGATTCCTAAGGAATTAACTCCTTTAAAGAAAAAGTGTTATATTTCTAATTTTATTAAAGATGTTTGTTTATCAAATAACTTTTTAGGCAAATCAAATCTTCATGGGTTTGGTTTCCTAAACGCTAATTTTATGGACCCAACATAGCATGGGTACCAAAATTATAAATGTTTATTATTTCAGGTACCTAAGAAAAATAGGTGAATTTTGGATAGCAGTTGCTCTAAACATATGATTGGTAATATACAATTGTTATCAT
This sequence comes from Asparagus kiusianus, assembly GCA_022839385.1. Taxonomy (NCBI): domain Eukaryota; kingdom Viridiplantae; phylum Streptophyta; class Magnoliopsida; order Asparagales; family Asparagaceae; genus Asparagus; species Asparagus kiusianus. The sequence goes on from BQKN01001014.1 coordinate 46,356, forward strand.
CTTGTAAAAATAAGGATGATGATACCTTCACTTTTGGAGATAACAACAAAGGGAATGTCATCGGTATTAGAATTGTCGGTAATCCAAATAAACCTATTATTAATAATGTTTTATTAGTTGATGGTCTTAAACATAATTTACTTAGTATAAGTCAACTTTGTGATAAAGGTTTTAAAATTATTTTTAAAAAAGAATCTTGCTTAATATATGATATTGATATGATTACTATATTATTTAAAGGACATAGAAAAAATAATATATATGTTTTATCTATGAATAATATTTCTAATGAACATTGTCTTCTTGCATCTTCTAATGATTCTATTTTATGGCATAAACGTTGTGGTCATGTTAATTTTAAATATTTTTAAAATTTCTAAGAATGTATGTTAAAGGTTTACCTAAGCTTTCTTATAAAGATAACTTCTGTGATGCATGTCAACAAGGAAAAATTCATAAATCATCTTTTAATCTAAAGATGTAATTTCTACAAGTAAGCCACTAGAATTAATTCATATTGATCTTTTTGGAAAACCACTAGAATTAATTCATATTGATCTTTTTGGTCCTTCTAAAGTTGCATCATTAAATGGAAACAAATATGCATTTGTACTTGTTGATGATTTTCCAATATTTACATGAGTAATATTTCTTAAACATAAAAATAATGCTTTTAATGAGTTTTCTATCTTCTGTAAAAGAATTCAAAAACAAAAGTCTCTTTCTATTATTACTATTCGCAGTGATCATGGAGGAGAATTTGAAAATAAACTTTTTATAAATTTTTGTGATAAAAATGGTATTTCTCACACTTTTTCTTTTCCTCGAGCGACTCCACAAAATGGAGTTATAGAAAGAAAGAATAGAACTTTACAAGAATATGCCAGAACCATGTTGTGTGATAGTCACCGATCAAAATATTTTTGGGCTGAAGCTGTCTCTACAGCATGTTACGTTCATAATAGAATTTTATTAAGACCTATTTTAAAGAAAACATCTTATGAGTTGTTTCATGATAAAATTCCTAAAGTTTCTTATTTTAAAGTTTTTGGTTGTAAATGCTTTTGTTTGGTGGAAAATGAGACAATAAGAAAATTGATGGAATTGAATGTGATTTTATTCTCTCTAACTGCTTAGATAAAGAATGTTTACAACTCTCTCAATCTCAATTACAATTTGGATTTTCTGATTATAAAAGAGAAGAGAATTAATTTGAATTCTCCCCTTTGTTTAAAATTGGTGTAGGCGTCAAAAATTACCTATAGGTCCCCACACATGGCTCGAAATAGAGAGAAGACGATGAACATTGCTATCTGAGTCACAGGAGCTCATTTGACAATAACAAATACATGAAGTGAGTCGACGGACCATACGAAGCAACGAAACTTTGGAATAATGGGAACAAGAGCTGACCGGGAGCCCCGCGTCGTTTACGAAAGGCGGAGCACCCCTCGTGTCCCATTTACTCCACATATGATTCAATCATAAGAGCCTGTAGATCTCCTCGTCGGCTTTCCAATGCATATTGAACCACGTAATTCTGAGTCAGGAAGACAAATTTACGGTGGAAACAAACTCAACGTGCCAAAACCAAAAAAAGCCAAACCAAGACACCCCGTGGTGTCTTGGCTTGGCCGAGACACTTATAAGTGTCTTGGCCAAACCGAGACACTTCAAAGTGTCTTGGCTTGGCCAAGATACTTATAAGTGTCTCGGCCACGCCAAGACACTCAGAAGTATCTGCAATACAAAAAATGCTGATTTTGGTTATTTTTAGTGGTTTTTTCGATGGTTAACTGCTTAGATTTGCTCCAACTGATCTGATAATATGGTTAAGTGGTTTCAACTGAAGATAAGAGAAAATCAACCATTCTTATCCGAACACAGGGCTCCTGAAGCCTATATACAGCCCCAGGGCCTTCATTTTTTCAGATCTGGAATTCTCAAAAGTTGGCGAAGCCCTGCCGGATTGAGAACCGAAGATCCACGAATTTTAGAGTGGAGGAGGAGACTTCAGTGGATTCTTCGGCATAAAGAAGAGGAGTTCGTCAGATCTGCAGCCCGGTTCGTCCCTTAAGTTTACCTCATTGCGGTGATCTTAAGAAGAGCAATTATCTCGATGTTGCCGAGATAAGCGCTTCGGCTTCTTGATTCCTTCGTGAATCAATAATGCTCCGGATCTGATCTGATCGTTTGGTGGTCCACGGATATCAACGTCCCCATCACCGGCCAAAAACCAACGCGAGCAAGAGACGATAAACGGATCTTGTGTTATTTTTGAGAGAGTTATAATTCTTTTATTTTTTGTTACTTGAATTCTTTGTAAATGACTAAAGTTATAATGAAATCAGTAATAAATGTAACTTTCGAAGGAAACAAACCGACGACTATAGTAGGAGCCAACAGCCTCACTGCTGAGGCTGTCATGACGCAACTGATGATCAAGATCCCGGTGTTCGAAGAGGTCAAATACGAATTCGACCAATAGAAATTTGAGGAATATATTTCCTCCTCCTCCTCCAGATCTTCTTCTTGCAAACGTAAGAAAACCACTACCGCGAAGAACATGCCTTCAGATCTGAAGACCAGGGCTGATGATCTGAACCCGAATGCAGTGGAAGACCCCTCTCCGGCCTCTAAAGAAACCAGATCCAACGTTCGTGATAACTCTTCGAAAGTCAAAGAGTTGCCCATTAAAAGTGCACCAGTGCTGATGAAGGGGGCTCGTCAAAGGTGCCGTCAACATCACACGTGCTAATTTGCCAGGCTTTGAAGCCTGTTGATGGGATCTGCTATGATGCAGATCTGAAACTTAGAAGGCGCCAAGTGTTCTAGCAGCAAGCTTCGGGAACCCCCTCCCAATCACCTACTAATGAATGGGTTCATGTCAAACGGAACAGTTCCACTCTTAAGGAGTGCATTCAGAAGCGTCACGCACTTCTTGCGCATACCCAGATCCTGGTGTGAAAAGCACAAGAAATGCAAAAGGAAGAGGTGGTTAAGAGATTGCCGAGATCCAAACAAACTTGGATGCCAAAGGCTAAATCAACGCCTAAGGCAAAAACAGACGACGTTGCTCCCCAATCTTCATCAACTTCGGATTTCACTCCTTCCGCTCCTACGCCTCCGATAGAACCCTATGGCGGTATGGACCTCCCCAGAGTTAGAATTCCATTGAAGGATCACCTTGGTTCTCTACCCGAAGATCGAGGTAAGGCACTTGTTAAGGAACGCTTAGGACCGTTAAAGGAACCCCGAGCAAACATCCAGACTGGGGGTCGTACGCGATCTCCTAATAAGTTGATTCCTATAACCGCCCACTTGGGGGTGTGTACAGAAGGCCAGGATCCCGTTAAGGTTTCACCCTAAGAAAAGTATGATTCCAAACCAGTGACTCCTGCAGACGCCAGCAAGGTGTTGTTTACTCAGAAGAAAACACGTCAAGCAGACGAACGCGTTTTACCTGAGAATTCATGTAAACAGACGATAGGTTACTCTGACCGCAACGTCGATGAGTTGTACTATCAGGCTGGGGGTACAAATAAATCTCGAAAGAGAGGTACCTGGAAAGCAGACTCTCACTGTCTGTGTACCAAAATTATCAGGGCAGTACTATCAGCGTGTAGCTACCCCAAGACCGCTCCACAGAGGGTCTCGGTATTCCAAAGGCTTTCCTATGAAGCGTCGGAAACCAAGCCAAGGTGTTTCCATAGAAAAAGATCAGCTGCGCAAGACGACAAACTCCCAGAGGTCACTATCAATATGGCTGATAAAGGGAAGTCAACGCGAAGTTTCAGTTCTCGTTATTTTTCGGACGTATCCTAATGTATAACTCGGTTACGCACAGGAACTACTACGCGTAGGGACTATCAGAGGATGAATAGTAGATTATCCTCAGATGATGAAGCATCAGATGCGAACTCTGCAATCACTTCTGACAATACGGTGTCCAGCATAGGACAATCTCGTGAGGCGTTCATGATCAACACTGAGCAAATGACCAAGATCATCGAGGATGCTTTAGCTAAGAAAAAAGAGAACTTCAAGTTCGAATTGGAAATAGCCATGATACAAATGAAGGAAGAGCATGACCGACAGATACAGGCTCTATCCAATCAACTTGGTGAATCCAGCCACCGCACCCAGAACGCCACAGTTGACAGCGATCCAGAAGTGGACGAAATCATCATGGCCGATGCACCCTCCAAAAATATTAGGGGTGGTTCAAATACGTCCCCTACAAATAACAACGCTGGGGGTGGTCCCACCAAAGATAATAATACTGGGGTAACCATATTGTTTCTCTCGAAAATCGTCCAAAGCATGATACAAATGAGGATGAAAAGATAAAGGATCTCGAGAGCAAAATCAGCCCGCTGATGTCTACTCGAGAGGTAAAGAAGACCGGCATTCCGTGTCCTTACCCGAAAGAGTAGGATTCGATCTCGTATCTGGCGAAGTTCAACCTGATCAACTTCACGCCGTTCGACGGGAAGGGCTCGCCTACTCAGCATCTAATCTACTTTAAGTCCCACTTGAGCACGATCTCCGGTAATAAAGCATTGATGGTTCGGTCATTCGTCGGCACCCTTCACGGGCCTACCTTCGATTGGTTTCGCCGTCTCAAGCCTGGAAGCATCAACAGTTGGGACGATAGATTACCGAGATCCGATCACGGAGGAATTCATCCTACAAACTTGCCACAACAACCTCTCTTTAGACGTGTTGGGAGTTATAGGATTAAACCCATCCAAGACTTGGAAAGATTTAAAGATGTGCGATGAACAAGCCGAACGCTTCCTCAGAAGGAAGAAGATCGAAAGAAGCCAACAGTCAATGCCTGTAGTTGCTAGTGATAATAATCAGACGTCACAACAACAACCTCAAAAGCAGCAAAGGGCTCCAAATCCGAGACTCCAAAAAGAGTACTCTTTTAAGGATGAGGAAGTTCTGGATATTTTCGAGTACCTCCTGAATAACGGTGAGATTGAGCTACCACCTATTAAAGATCAGGAGGGAGCTAAGAGGATTACGAACCCAAACTACTGTGGGTATCACAGGAAGGTTCTCCATCCTACTGAGATTTGTTTCGGTCTAAAGGATAAAATTCAAGCTCTAATCAACTCTGGCGCCATAAAGCTAGAATAAGCCGAATGACGGCGCAACACTCCGAAGAGTATATGAGAATAAACTGCTTCTTAATCCTTTAACTGGTATAAGAGGTTAAACTGCTCCCTAACACTCTGAAGAGTATACGAGTATAAACTGATTCTCAATCCTCCAACCGGTATAAGAGGTTAAACTGCTCCCTAACACTCCAAAGAGTATACGAGTATAAACTACTTCTCAACACTCCGAAGAGTATACGAGTATAAAATGCTCCTCGAAACTCCAACAAGTATAAGAGTATAAACTGCTCCTTCACACTCCGACAAGTATAAGAGTAAAAACTGCTCCTTCACACTCCGAAGAGTATACGAGTATAAACTGCTTCTCGAAACTCCAAAAAGTATAAGAGTATAAACTGCTCCTTCACACTCTGCAGAGTATACAAGTATAAACTGCTCCTCAAAACTCCAACCGGTATATGAGTCTAAACTGTTTCCTTTCTTTTACGGGGAGTTCCTGGAGAGTGTCATGCCTGGTATTCTTAAGGATAACCCGGTCATTCAACTGAATACAATGATAAACACGGTTTTGCAAAGAAAGCTAGGGATAGATAATTCATGTAACGGGAAGTTCTCGGAAGAATGTTAAATGTAATATTCTTAGAGATAACCTGATCATTACAAGCAAAGTGATAAACACTAAGCTCCCACTCAAACTCCCGCTACGTCTGTGCACTCAACACTCCCATTGTTAGAGTCTGGACATAGTACTCGGAATTTTAATCTTCTATTTATTGACAATTATCAAACCCCTCCGTATTAAGTATTTGTCACTTAACACTAGGAACCTCCTTTGAGTGATTTGTACGAATCAACACTCCCACTATGATTTGTACTCCTACTCTCACTGTTCACTTGGTCAAACCTTCCTATAATTAGGACCATAACCAAAATCTCCTCTCGATTCCTTCAATAAACGAGAGGTCCACAAATTGAGCGATCAAACCTATAAATGTTAGGATTGTCTCAAAACTCCCAGTTTGGTCAAACCTTTAAACAGTTAGGACTACAACCAAAATCCCCTCTCGATTCATTCAATGAACGAGAGGTCCACAAATTGAACGATCAAACCTATAAAAAGTTAAGATTGTCTCAAATCCCTGCTCGGTCAAACCTGTAGACAATTAGGGCCAAATCAGAATTTCATTTTGATGAACGAAAGGCTTTCACTCTTTCCCCTTCGGTCAAACCTATAAAAGTTAAGACTGGAGTCAGAATTTTATTTTCGAATCAGGTAACCAATCCTATAAAAGTTAGGGTTATCTGAATCTTTCCGATTCTCGGAGTGAAGATCCCACTCCTAGTTTCACCTTTTCGAATTCTTGAGGTGGAGATCCCACTTCGAGTCTCCTTTGCAACTGAAAAGAATATAAAATTCTTCATCTTCAGTTTTCGGACATAGAATATAAATTTTTTCCCCTCCTATTCTGGGTCCATCTTTGCCCCAAGAGAAGGCACCGCTTATTCTCAACTCTAAATATGTGTACTTCATGCATGAGGAATTTTATCCCTAAGTCTAAGTAGGGATAAGTCAGCGCCTAACACACGTTGTCAGTTAGTCCTTGACCGTAAAAAGGATAAAAGCCCCCATATTCGATATTGTGGTAGGTTGTTATTAATAACACCATAATCCGTGCCTTACACACACGGGGAATTTTATCCCGAATCCTAAGTAAGGATAAGTCAATGCCTAACACGCGTTACCGGTTTAGTCTTTCACCGATTAAAAAAGACACCAGAATTCTAGTCTGGAGAATTTTATCCCGAAGCCTAAGTAGGGATAAGTCAGCGCCTAACACGCGTTGCCGGTTAGTCCTTGGCCGTAAAAAGGACAAAAGCTCACATATTCGATATTGTGGTAGGTTGTTATTAATCACACCAAAATCCGAGCTTCACACATGCGGGGAATGTTATACCTAATACTAAGTAGGGATAAGGTAAGGTAGTGCCTAACACGTGTTGCCGGTTAGTCCTTGATCGTAAAAAGGACAAAAGCCCACATATTCGACATTGTGTCAGGTTGTTATTAATAACACCATAATCCGTGCCTTACACGCACGAGGAATTTTATCCCGAATCCTAAGTAAGGATAAGTCAATGCCTAACACGCGTTGCCGGTTTAGTCTTTCACCGATTGAAAAAGATACCAGAATTTCAGTCTGGGGAATTTTATCCTGAAGACTAAGTAAGGATAAGTTAGCACCTAACACGCGTTGCCGGTTAGTCCTTGACTGTAAAAAGGACAAAAGCCCACATATTCGATATTGTGACAGGTTGTTATTAATAACACCAAAATCCTTGCTTCACATGCGTGGTGAATTTTATCCCGAATCCTAAGTAGGGATAAGTCAACGCCTAACACGTATTGCCGGTTTAGTCTTTTACCGGTTGAAAAAGACACCATAATTTTAGTCTGGGGAATTTTATCCTGAAGCCTAAGTAGGGATAAGTCAGCGACTAACACGCGTTGCCGGTTAATCCTTGACCGTAAAAAGGACAAAAGTCCATATATTCGACATTGTGATAGGTTATTATTAATAACACCAAAATCCGTGCTTCACATGAGCGGGGAATGTTATCCTGAATCCTAAGTAGGGATAAGTCAACGCCTAACACGCGTTGCCGGTTTAGTCTTTCACCGATTGAAGAAGACACCAGAATTCCAGTCTGGAGAACTTTATCCCAAAGCCTAAGTAGGAATAAGTCAGTGCCTAACACGCATTGCCAGATAGTCTATTCCCGTAAGAAAGACAAAGTCTATGTATTCAATATCGTAGCACTAAGAGAGTTAACTCTCTTAGCACAATGTCACATGCGAAACAGACTTAAACAATCCGCATGCAAGTCCGACTCAAACGGTAGTCGGTAAAGGCACGTCAAATCCGTTGATGGCTGAGGATTGGCCAAAAATCCTAAGTCTACATCTAACACACGTCGCCGGGTAGTCTATTCCCGTAAGAAAAACGAAGTCTACGTATTCAATATCGTAGCACTAAAGGAGTTAACTCTTTTAGCATAACGTTACATGCAGAACGGATTTAAACAATCTGCATGCTAGCCCGACTCAAACGGTAGTCAGTAAAGGCTCATCAAATCCGCTGATAGCTGAGGGTTTACCAAAAATCCTATAAGTGTGAAAGTCATTAACACACCAACTTTATTAACTGGTCTCGTGACTCGAGCATCTAACAACTTCGGGATAAGATCCATATCTGCAGACGAATCAGCTTTAATAGTTGGTCCTGCCCCAACATTTGGGACCGTCACGTTCCAATGCCTTAAGAGCTTAAACTGTGTAGACTCCAGCAAACGTATGAGTATAAACTGTGTTAACGCTGGTCAACACGTTGTGATGGAAGTCAACGCCGATCGATACAAAACCTAAGGCCAACAACGATCAACGCGTAGCCCTAGGTCAATGCCGGTCAACGCGTTACGACAAAGATAATCAGTTCAAAGTCAACTCGACGATACGAGCCAAAATCAACTCATCGGTTTTGATTCAAGATTCCGATGACGGCCAGACGATAAATGCAGCGCCGGGAGAACTTCAGCTATTCATCAAAACATCGAATAGATTAAAAATCGAAGGAGTCAAGAATCAAAGCTAACAACAGGTCCTTTTACACCGACTGAAGGTTAGACCGATCATATCTAAAGTATTTTAGGCTCATCTATAAAAGAAACGAGACTAACATACTTTAGAGAGGGTATTTGTAGGCATTAAAATTATCTATAGGTTCCCGCATGTTAGGTCTCATGTTATGAGCCTACATCTTCTAATCTTGTTTTGATGATTACAAACAATTCCTAATATTGTTTGTCTAGTGTTTATGTTTCTTATTAGGTATTCTAGACAAACAATGTGTTGGAGGATGGATGGATTGCGCCATAACGATCATATCCAATGGAGGTTGGCGGAGTAGTGGTTGAAGCATTGCATTCAAGTTAAAGATCCAAGATCCCGCTTCATCCGCAAGTGTACCAAGATAGAGCTTCGTTGAAGATCACAAGCTTGGGTATATTTAGTTTAGTTTTTATATTATGTGTGTTAGTACTTTAAGCTCAATCATATACACACATACACGCTTTGATTTTTGTTTTGTATATATAGTTCTATATATACATATATGTTTTTGGTTTAATAGTTTTCAAGTTTATATATGAAACAACTGAATAGAATTGGAAAATACTATTTTGTTTCATGTTCATATGCCTATATATGATTTCATCCTTAACAAGATTATTTTTAATGAAATCATATTTAGTGTTTTGAATATATTGCATAGAATATGTAATTTTATAAAAATATTGTATTTCTAGGTTATAGACTTCATAACAACATTTTATATCTTTTATCAAGTCTATACAAACATTTCACAAAGTTTCAAAAGTTGGTTTATGTCAAAACATCAAAATTCAAGTATCTCATTTTTCATGTTTTGGACTATTTTGTAAAATGATGATATTTTTCATTTGGGAGGTCCTTTCTGATAATCAGTCATTGTAGCATGTTTATTAGCATGTCTACAATCATTCCCCAAAGTTTTACATTTTTCTGAATTTATTTGATATTTTTAAACCCTGTTTTATGTTGACATGTACTGTTTAAAACAGGCTGTGTGCATGTCATGAGTCGACTCATGAACAGTGTTGAGTCGACTCATAAACTGTTGTGTAGTTTGCATTTTGTTTCTGACGAGTCGACTCATAATATCATGAGTCGACCCGACAGGTTGAGTCGACTCATGACTGTCATAAGTCGACTCATGAAGTGTTCTGGAATTTGGTTTTTGTTTCTGCTGAGTCGACCCATGACCTCATGAGTCGACCCATGCATGATGAGTCGACTCATAAATTTTATAAGTCGACTCATAAGCTGTTTTTTAGCCTGTAACGATAACTTATGAGTCGACTCATGAACAGTGATGAGTCGACCCATAACACTGTAACGGCTAGTTTTTGGCTGAGCTGTTTTTTTTTGGGTTTTTGGTCTTTTTGCCTTGTTTTCTCTTGGCTTTGGGGTTTCTATAAATACCCCCACATATCCTCAGTCCTAACTAATGAAGAGAAAGTTTTAAACAAGTTTTAAAGGGTGTTTAAGTTTGATTAAGTTTTTGTTTAAGTGTGTTTATAAGCTTTTAAGCAATTGAGTGTTTTCGGTTTTGGAAATCAAATTCCACAAGAGCTTGAGGAGATCATCATTTGGTGTTTGAGCATTCACTCTTCTCCCTCCATCTCTTGTTATCATATAGAGAAGTTTTCCTAAACTCAATCTAGCTATTTTTATATGTTTGATCTTAATTTCCATATGCTAGTTTTATATTGAGTTTAGTTGATTTTATTAATCTCTTTGTTCACACACAACCATTGAGCTTATTGTATTTTCATACTTAGTATAATTTGGGTTGTGGGATTGTGTGACTTAGAGTGTGAGCCTACATTGTGTTCTCATCTATTGTAGAGAACAATTTATTTGTATTGAGCTTTCATTGTGAGATCACTTGTATTACACTAGTACACCAATAGGAGTGTGTGGTGAGAGACGGGGTTGTCCCAAGAGTAGTGGCGTCGGTAGCCTAGAGAGAGGTGATAATTCCGAGCACTTGAGGGAGACACGGGCTAGGGACCAACACTTGAGGTGGTAGTTAGTGTAGTTACATTGTGAGATTGTAGACGTTGATCGGTGAGCGTTAAAACCGATATTGTGTGGTGTAAGCGTTTTCGGGTGATCGTTGAAAACCCGGTGTGATAGTGGATTTCTCCCCGGGAGTGGGGAGTGGAGACGTAGGACGGAAGGTCCAAACTCCGTGATCATTTGTTTGTGTTTGAGTTGCATTGGCGTTCATTTATACTTGTGTTTATTGCTTATATCGCCTATTGCATCTAGTTTATTTCATCCACTATATTGTTCACCCTTGTGTCATTTATATATCCTTGCACATATATTATTCATATCTCTTGTGCTAGGATATATTTGTTAATTATTTTTAATTTGGCATAAATCGGATTAGATTAGCATAAACCCTATTCACCCCCCTCTAGGGTTCCTTCCTAGTGGTATTAGGGTACTTTCACCGCACACGGCTCGAGATAGAAAGAAGATGATGAACGTTGCTATCTGAGTCACAGGGGCTCATTTGACGATGACCGACACATAAATTGAGTCGACGGATCATACGACGCAACAAAACTTCGGAATAACAGGAACAAGAGCTGTCGGGAGCCCCGCGTCGTTTACGAAAGGTGGAGCACCACTCGTGTTCCATTTACTTCACATATGATTCAATCATGAGAGCCTGTAGATCTCCTCGTCGGTTTTCCAACGCATATTGAACCACGTAGGACGACGAATTTATAGTGGAAACAAACTCAACGCGCCAAAACCAGAAAAAGCCAAACCAAGACACCCCGTGGTGTCTTGGCTTGGCCAAGACACTTATAAGTGTCTCGGCCTGGCCAAGACACTCAGAAGTGTTTGCAATACAAAAAACGCTGATTTTGGTTGTTTTTGGTGGTTTTTTTATCGTTAACCGCCTGGATTTACTCCAACTGATCTGATAACATGATTAAGTGGTTTTAACTGAAGATAAGAGAGAATCAACCATTCTTATCCGAATACATGGATCCTGAAGCCTATAAATACAGCCTCAGGGCTTTCATTTTTTCAGATCTAGAATTCTCAAGCGTTGGCGAAGCCCTGCCGGATTGAGGAATGAAGAGCTACTGATTTTAGAGAGGAGGAGGAGACTTCAGCGGATTCTTCGGCATAAAGAAGAGTAGTTCGTCAGATCTACAGCCCGGTTCGTCCCTTAAGATTACTCCGTTACGGTAATCTTAAGAAGAGCAATTATCTTGCTGTTGCCGAGATAAGCACTTCGGCTTCTTGATTTCTTCACGAATCGACGAAGCTCCGGATCTGATCTGATCGTTTGGTGGTCCACGGATAGTAACGTCCCCGTCACCGGCCAAAAACCCACGTGTGCAAGAGACGATAAACGAATCTTGTGTTATTTTCGAGAGAATTGTAATTCTTTTATTTTACTTGAATTCTTTGTAAACGACTAAAGTTATAATGAAATCAGTAATGAAGGCAACTTTCGAAGGAAACAATTGGGTTCTTCACGGTGGCGATGGAGTACCTCCCTCGAATACTCGCATCGAGTTTGCTCTCCGTTGATGATCCACACGTCTCTATTCACTGGAACGACTGCAGGAACTCTTAACAAGTTTTGTAACTCAGAATGAGTTCAAACTCTATGCAAGAGTTGTTTGAACCGTAAATCGGTTAATAACCAAGCAGCAAATCCCCATAGATTTTCCATTGCTGAAGAAAGCTTCCAAGCTCTTTGCTGATCTCTAGATCCAAAAATGTTTAAAGATCCAAAGATCCCCTCCAAAAGCCAGCCGATCCCAACTAAGCTGATTTTTAGTTATTTATAGGCGATTAGTGTTGGACCCTAGAGGGGGGGGGGGTGATTAGGGTCAAGAGGTTCTAATTATGCAATAAAAAATTAAGACAAGCAAACCACAGTGAACTGATGCAAACAAAGTAAGAGAGATAGGGTTAGGAATCGTTATCCTTGACGCGCGATGTGTTAACGAGGTTCGGCCCGCTGACCTACGTCCCCGCTCCCCACTCTCGAGGAGAAATCCACTACACACCCAGTTTGGAAGCCGGAACTTCGTCTACACAGCGATCCCACACGATCTCTCACTACACAGTTTGATCTCAACAGATCACACTCCCTCACAGTTGATCTACACAAGATCTCACTCTCACAGCAGAAGAAAAGATGCAAGACTCTCTCTTTATAGGACCCTATGGCAAAGAGAAAGACTACTGAAGCTGGGAAGTGAGCTCACACAAGAAACACAGTGAAAAACCACAGAAAACAGAGTTTGAAAATTTTTCTCAGAAGAGAGCGTCTCTCTGGTTTTTTAGCAGAAATTAGGGCAGCTTGAAGAAGAAGAAGACTGGGGTTTTATAGAAGTGATTAATCAATTTAAAAACAAAACCCAATCTTCCCAGATAAGCAAATAATCTCCTTTTCAGACCCTTACCTCAGACTGTGCCAAACACTATTAAGTGAAAGCACAGTAATCCAGGTAAATGACCGTTTAAAAAAGTCGCGGCTGACCAAAGAAGAAAATCGGTTGACCGAAGGGATTTTCGGTCGACCGAAAAAATTCTTCGGTCGACCGACCGAAAATTCGGTCGACCGCGAACAACTTAGAAAACTCAGAAAACAAGCAGAAACATCATCGGTCGACCGACGCGGTCGACCGATAAAAAAATCGAGATTTCGATCGACCGGACCGGTCGACCGACGACCTCTCTGGAGTCCAGTAACGAAAGATCATATGTGCGGTCGACCGGTCCGGTCGACCGCATTCTGATATATGGCTGAAACCTGATTTTGACTCAACTAAAAAATTTGCAAAATATTTGTTTGACCTCTGAAAATTATGAAACTTTGTAAAATGTTTTTAATACTAAAAACAAACTGTTTGGAAAAAGAATTTTGCAGATAGGTCCTCATACTTGTGAAAAATAGTATTTTGTGAAAAACGCTTAAAAGCTTAAGTATGAAAACGTGTGTGTGAGTCCCAATAGCTTCAAGTAAAATCAGTAACTCTTTGCCTACATTCTAGCACTAGAGAGAAACATAAAAGATAGCTAATATCCTCATATTGAAAGCAATACTTCAGCTTTGATATAGCTTGAATTGGATGAAGCTTTTATATGACTTTGTTGTTCTTGAAATAACGTTGCTTCATCACTTGGCCTCCTCCTCCTTTGGATATCATCGTTGAAGCGCATATTCCATCCAATCCTCCATAAATGGCACTAACGAGCTTGATAAATGAATTTACTACATTTGTACTTAATAAGCCATTAGTACCGATAATGGTGGTTGTAAAACATCATCAAAACATAAGGGCTAACAATTAGGGGGTGTAACCGCCCATAAAATCACTCCTTTGTGGGGCTAATGAGATGTAACCACCCCTTAAATCACTCTTGAGTAGAGTTATGATCCCCTCGGATCATGAGAAACGGTTTTGAAACTGTTCAGCTCGTGTTTGAATGAGTCAAACGCAAAATTCGTGTTCTGGTATGAATTCCGCGTTCGAACGTAGCATCTGGAAGCTCGAACGCAGCGTTTGGAAGCTCAGACGTAGCGTCTGGAAGCTCATTTACACAATTGGAAGCTGCGTTTGCAGCGATTTGGAAGCTGCATTAGTAGTAGTTTAGCAGCATTTAAGAGCTGTGTTTGGTAGCGGATGGAAGCTGCGTTGGCAGCTTTCGGAGACTACGTTTGTGGCCGAACATGAGCTGCGTTGGCAGCTAGATCTGAGCTGCATTTGCAGCATTTGGAGTTGAATGTGAGCTGCGTTTGTGGCCAGGTTTGAGCTACGTTTGCGCTGTGAGTGACCGAGCTTGAGTTACATCAACGGCTAAAAATGCTGCATCTTGATGCTGATACGCGGGGAGGACTTCCGCTTCTTGGTTTAAAGAGACCGTCGATTTGCAGTCTCTTTTTGTCAGAGTGTTACAAAGATCATTATTTTGTAATCTTCGTCTTGGCTCCTTGAAAATGTGAGAGTCGTCAAATTGTAACTCCCGCTGTTGATTGTGAAGGCTGTTGATTAGAGCTTTCATTATTTGTTGCGAAGGTCATTAGATTGTAACCTTCATCGATCTACGTGGAAGTCTTTAAATTATAGCATTCTAAAAGTCGTCAGATTGTAACTTCCATCATCGATGTTTGATGGGGATCAGCTATCTGCAGTGATTTTTAAACAGTCTACAACTTTATTTTAAGCACAAAAGATAACTTGGACAAATTTGATTCTAAGCTTGACGAAGGAATATTTGTTGGATATTCTAACCATTGCAAAGCTTATAGAATATATAACAAAAGAACCTTAGTCATTGAAGAATCTATGCATGTTTCTTTTGATGAGAATTTTACAAAAACACCTACTATTTTAAATAATGATGATGATTTAATTTATTCTATTTATGATACTCCAATGCTAGATGTTTCAAAAGATGATAATTTACAAAATGATTTACCAAAGGATTTTGTAGAAGTTAAAAATCATCCACATGATTTGGTTATTGGTAATATTTCTGATAAAGTCACTACTATATCTCTTTTAATTTGATTGCTCATGATGTTTTTATTTCTATTATTAAACCTAAAAATATAAAAGAAGTTTTACTTGATGATTTTTGGATAATTGCTATGGAAGATGAACTAAATCAATTTACAAGAAATAATATTTGAGATCTTGTACCTAGACCACAAGATAAGTCCATTATTAGAACTAAATGGATTTTTAGAAATAAATTATATGAATCTAGACAAGTTGTTAGAAACAAAGCCAGATTAGTTGCACAAGGATATAATCAAGAAGAAGGTATTGATTATAATGAAACCTATGCACCAGTGGCTTGTTTAGAATCTATAAGAATTTTACTTGCATTTGCATGTTTTATGAATTTTAAATTATATTAAATGGATGTTAAACGTGTATTTTTAAATGTTTTTATTAAAGAAGAAATTTTTGTAGAATAACCTCCAGGTTTTGAAAATGAAAGTTTTCCAAACCATGTTTTTAAACTTAAAAAGGCTTTGTATGGTCTAAAATAAGCACCCCGTGCTTGGTATGATAGATTAAAAATTTTCTTTTAATTTCTGGTTTTGAAATAGGAAAAGTTGGTTCTACAGTTTTTATAAAGAAAACTAATAAAAATATACTATTAATTTAAACATTATAGATGATATAATATTTGGTTCTACTAACAATGATCTTTGTCAAGAGTTTTCTAAGACTATGCAGGATAAATTTGAAATGAGTCACATGGGTGAACTTAATTTCTTCCTTGGACTTCAAATCAAACAATTAAATGAAGGAATTTTTATCAACCAATGCAAGTATGCTAAAGAATTACTCAAACGCTTTGGAATGGAAAATACAACAAGCTAACCAACACCAATAAGTATAACTATATCACTTGACAAAGATGAGAATGATAAGAATGTTGATCAAAAGCAATATTGAGGTATGATTGGATCACTTTTTTATATTACTGCAAGTAGACCTGATATTATGTTTAGTGTATGTTTATGTGCTAGATTTCAGTCTAATCCTTAAGAATCACACCTTAAACCTGTAAAAAGAATTTTTAGATATCTCAATAATACTACAGATTATGGTTTATTTTATCCTAAAAATAGCACATTTGATTTATTATCATATAGTGATGCTGATTTTACCGGATGTAAATCTGATAGAAAAAGTACAAGTGGTACATGTCATTTTCTTGGACATTCACTTGTATCTTGGTTTAGTAAAAAGCAAAATTTAGTGTCATTATCAACTACTGAAGCAGAATATATTGCTGTTAGTCTTATGTGTGCTCAAGTTTTATGGATAAAACAAATATTATCTGATTATGGTATAGTTTTTCCCACATCATCCATAATGTGTGATAATACTAGTGCCATTAATTTATCTAAAAATCCTATTCAACATTCACGTACAAAACATATTGACATAAGACATCATTTTTACGTGATAATGTACTAAAAGGAGTTATTTCTTTAGATTTTATTTCAACAAATAAACAAATTGCTGATATATTAACAAAACCTTTAAAAGAAGAAGTATATGTTAAATTAAGAAGAGAATTAGGTATATGTTCTTCGGAAGATTTAAATTAAGTTTTAAAATCAATATATATGCATTTTCAGCCTTAGTAGTCGACTAATCAAGTTAGTAGTCGACTACATGCACAAGCATTGCATATAAATCATTCTGTTGATTACAGTATAGTCGACTAATTTGACTTGTAGTCACCTAGTTTGAGTTAAAACTGAAATCCAGAATTCTATCGATTACAGTGTAGTCGACTATTCTTCTTAGTAGTCGACTACAAGCATAGATTTTCTCACTTACAGTTTTTCCAGCATATTGGATCTTAATCTCTTACAACCAAAACCTAATACCCGTTTCACTTAAGTAAAATCCATCTCAACAACTCTTTTTTAACCTTCTCAATCCTAGCCATATATTTAAGATCAAATCTTCACAATTCATTTGAGTTTTAATTTAATGTTGACCATAAAATTTATAATTCTTAAATGGAGCCCCATTTGGGTTGGAAGGCTCCATTTGGGTTGGAATTTTCCTTTAGTTTTATGCATCATGACCATGAGTCGACGAACGGCTAAGACCAAGTTATCTTTTTTTGAAGGATCGTACTCTGACTCTTCTGTTGAAGGCTCTCAAAATCCTTGACTGGTAGATCTTGATTCTTTGTTGAGCTTAAAGTCTCAGCTCATCTAGCGCTTCTAGTTCTTGAAGGCGCTTTTGATGATGTTCTTCGGTTGTCATCTTCTATGCGATAGCGATTCTGAGTGATGGTACCTGAATTTTTTGTGAGATCACGACTTCACATCCATAGACCAAGGAAAATAGCATCAAGCTTATAGGGGTGCAGACTGTTGTTCGATAAGCTCATAAACACTCCCCAAGTTTCTTGTCCCAATCTCATTTGTTAGAGAAGACAAATTTCTTTGGAAGTCTAATGATGCTTTTATTAAAAGCTTTGGTTAGACTATTAGCAGCTGGGTTGTATGGCATGAAAGCCACATCTTGAATTCTGAACTTGTTGCAGAATTTGAAGAACGGTCAACCATTATCGTGAATGATTTTTCTAGGAATGTCGAATCGATAGATCACATGATGTCTTAATAATTTGATCACTTGAGATGTCTTGACTTCTCTGAGGGGAATAGCTTCAGCTCATTTGGAGAAGTAATCTGTAATGGCCAAGATGAACCAATGGCCTATGGTGGATAGCGATCTGATTAGCCCAATGATGTTAATGCCCCATGTTTCAAATGGCCATGAGGCAACGGTTAGATGTAACTCTTTTGAAGGTTGATGTAGGAAATCAGCATGGACTTGACACACACAGCATCTCTTAGTGTAGGCCATTGCATGCCGCAATTATCATTCACTAGTAATAGCCTAACGAAGTCGGCCTTAATGAGTTCCACATGTACAAACGTGGGCTTCTTTTATTGACTCTAGAGCTTCACGTAGTGATAAGCATTGGAGTAACAAACCGTCGAACGATTAGCAGTATAATGCCTATGTTGCGAGATTGTAAAAGAAGCGGCACAATCTCCTTTAGATAGGGATTCTACATTATGCCATGAAAGGCATAATCGACGATCTGGTACTACCAATCATTTTCTTCGAAATGAGTTGGCATGACATGCCCTTCTTTAGCTTCTAGAATTTGCTCTAGGGAGCATAGTTGATGGCTGGCCACTGTGATGTGCCTAGTAGATTTGGGAGCTAAGGCAAGTGTGGCTGCAAGGAATGTCAAAGCATCCGCATGGGTGTTCTCGAAATGGGCTACATAGTTGGTATAGAAAACTTCGAAGAACTGAGCAAGCTTCGTAGCCGCTTTGTGGTAAGGTATGATATTGTTGTGGCGGACCTCATATTCTCCCTAGACTTGATTAATGATTAGCTTTGAATCACTATGGGTCTCAAGGTATTTGACATCCATATCTTGAGCAAGTTGCAAATCGATTATAAGGGCATTATATACGGCTACGTTGTTGGAACATAGCTCGGTCAATGAATAGGCCCGAGGAAGGACATGTTTATAGGGATTGATCAGCACCCACCCCCACACCTATGACAATAACGCCTTCATGGCACCATTGAAATAGAGTATCCACTCAGGGACAGAATGATTTCACAAGTCTAAAACTTAGAGATTCTAGCTTTATCATGAGTACCCGCAAAGGGCTAACATCTAATGTTATATATGTTGGGTGTAAAGGTTGTCGTCAGACATGTGAAGTTGAACTTGATGACTAATTGCTCCGGAAGAGGTTGTACTATTGAACATACCAAAGAACATAGTGTTGCTATTAAGGGCTCATGCCCTGCAAGACGAAGCTGACAAACTAAGGTGGCATTGCTGGGGAAGTGTTATCATAGTCAAAAGAGGTTGTGTTGGTGTTGCTGACGAAGCATTACCATAGCGGTGATACATTATGTTGGCATTGCTAAAGAAGCATTACCATAGCCGCAGGAGGCCTAGTTGGCGTTAGTGAAGAAGCACGGCTAAAGCCATATGAGGCTGGGTTGGCGCTGCTGAGGAAACGTTGTCATAGTCGCAGGAGGCTGTGTTGATAGTTCCGCTTAACGAGATTTGGAGAGTGTTGAACTTCGATCAAGAGGATTGTCCTGTTTCACTCTCATCATTAGAGGATTGTCTTGTCTCACTATCATCATCTTCACAGCTTGGCCATGGATCATGTTGATTGCATCTCTCAGTGGATTTCTCGGAAATTTCCACCTGCTCATTCAGATCTTTCCATGAGTTAGCTTTAACAGTGCCCATGTGGGTTACCACTCGTCTGCGAAAGTTATGCCGACATGTTTAGAGTAACATCGTCGGTGACATACCCCGGCAATGCAAGCTTAAATTACGAAACCACTTGTTGTAGTCTCTGATGGAGTCGCCTCCCCTTTGTTTCCCTAAAAGGAGCATGACCATGGTTACATCAGACTGGTCCTTGTGGAATTGGGACAAAAATTGTACAGATATATTTTTCCCCATCGTGAAGCTTACAATCATTAAAGTAGTGTTAAGCTTAGTAGCTGCTGAAAATATCTACTTTGAATAGTTGGATGTGAAGACTGTCTTTCTTCATGATTACTTAGATGAAGAAATCTACATAAAGCAACCTATTGGTTTCATAGAGAAAGGAAAGGAAGAGATTATTGTTGGACCTTAGAGGGGGGGGGGGTGATTAGGGTCACAACGCTATAAATGTGCAATAAAATTAGGACAAGCAAAACACAATATCTAAAAACAATCAATATAGAGGAGATAGAGTTAGGAATCGTTATCCTGTGACGCGCGATATGTTAACGAGGTTCGGTCCGCTGACCTACGTCCCCGCTCCCCATTCCCGAGGGGAAATCCACTACACAACTCGGTTTGGAAGCTAGAACTTCTTCTACACAGTGATCCCCTCACGATCTCACACTACACAAATGATCTCACTAGATCACACTCCCACACAATTGATCTACACAAGATCAAGCTCTTAAAATAGTAGAAATGGTGTAAGA
Organism: Asparagus kiusianus; assembly: GCA_022839385.1. Lineage (NCBI taxonomy): Eukaryota > Viridiplantae > Streptophyta > Magnoliopsida > Asparagales > Asparagaceae > Asparagus > Asparagus kiusianus. The sequence goes on from BQKN01001014.1 coordinate 66,707, forward strand.
AGCCTCTCTTTACAATGTCCCTATGGTAAAGAGAAGATCACACTGAAGCTGGGATGTGAAACACAAAAAAATCAGAAAGAAATAGGTTTGAAAATTTGAGCTCTGTAAAAACGTTCTCTGAAATATTTTTGAAAGAGCTGGGACAATAAGGAAGAAGAAGAGTATAGGTTTAAATAGAAAACCACAGCTGTTTGAACCCATACCCAATTCCCCAAAACCTGGAAACAGAACTGTGCTGAGATTGTGTGAAATCGGCGCTGAAGTTCTGTACCAGATGACCGTTGAATCTAAGCGGCGATCGACCGTAACTTTTTCGCGGTCGACCGCGAGACAGTCCAGAAACTTAGTAAAGTCCAGAGACTTTGGCGGTTGACCGCGACGGTCGACCGTGGGAAATTTCGAGCTCATGGTCGACCACGGCGGTCGACCGTGAAAGTTTTTGCTGCCCACTGACGAATGAACTCAGGCGCGGTCGACCGTGGTGGTCGACCGCAAACTGATACATTCAAAAAACTGATTTTTGACTCACTTAAAATATTTGTAAAAATATTCATTTGAATTCTAAAAATTGTGAAACTTTGTAAAATGTTTTTAATACTAAAAACAAATTGTTTGAAAAAA
>BQKN01001014.1:67337-124999 GCA_022839385.1 Asparagus kiusianus
GAAGTTCAGTTCAGGCGAAGCAGGCAAACTTCGTAGTTTAGGCGAACTTCAGAGTTCGGGCGAACTTCATAGAAAATAGATTCCTATTTTGTTTTATTTTTAGGGTTTCCCTATAAATAGGGATGTGACGGCTGTGTTTTTCCTGCTGTTGTTTCTGATTTTAGTGATTTTAGCAGTGATTTTTAGAGAAAATCCAGCACTTTGAGATCAGAGATCTTAGAGAAAGAGATAGTTGTTTGCAGGTATTGTAATCTTCATTAATAATCAAAGAATTTCTGGTATAGCTCCTAAAGACGTAGGCATGTTTGCCTAACCTCGTTAAATATGGTGTTCTTTCTTCTTTATTTATTCTTTCCTACAAGATTTTTGCTTTGTTGTGATTTCTTGCTTACAATTCTTTTGACACAAGATCCGGAGGGCACGGGTCGTTGTTTCAACCCTAACACATCCAAGGACAAATCCTTAATTTTGATGCGACATTTCAATATTCCTTTGGACTTGTGCGGGAAATGACATGTGACATGGATTCATTGGTCTTAAACTAATTTTGATGCAAAGGTTTTAATCAAGTATTTATGCAAATAATGAGGAGATTCATCCCATGTCTAGTGATCATCCAAAGAATATAATCAATTTCTTTCTGGATAATTTGAGACCGTTTCGTGATCAAATCAAATTGAAATGAAATGTTAAATGACTCTTTCTTTTTTTCATCGGTAAAGACATCTACTCCTCTATACCTAAAGGAGAAACTAAAGAATTATTGTTCATACTATAGTAAATGGTATAGTGAATACTGTAGCATAAATAGTAACTCAAATCTGTATCCTTCTTCATGTATAGAGAAGTAGATATGATTTCTAATTTTAAGCATACATTAACTAAATTAAATGTATAAAACTTAGATGGAGGCAAGTTTAAAAACAGCGCTAAAAAAATAGGGGGCCATAATTTACACAGGGTGCATGCTAGTAGGAGAAAAAGAAAACGGTTGACAATTTGGGACGAAGAAGAAAAGTGCTTAGGACTTTGAAAATCCAAAAAGTACCCCTAACTTCTTTGTTCATGCGTCCAGCTTGAAATATAAAAGAGCACACTAAATTTGGAAAACTTTTATTTCCACCTCAGTTGTTCCATCAATGGTTCCATATTTCGGGTCGAAAAGAAATTATTCTTATATTTTTCAGTTTTTTGCTCAACTTTCCATTTATTACTATCTAGTTACCAAACATGCCTTTAATGTCATCTCAATTTCTTGATGCAAGAGGAGATAAAAAAATTATGTACGTTTTCATTATATGTAGTGTCATATTAATAGAATCAGAAATCATTATCCTAATTTTATTAGGATAGTTGATTTCATATTTGATTACCATATCATGATAACTAGTTTGTTGATTTCATATTTGATTACCTTATCATGCTTACTAGTTTCATATTAAATATCTTTTCTTCAATTTGTTATCTCAATTTCATTCGTATCTTATCTCAAATATGATATTAAATATCATAATTGATTTATTAAATATCTTGTCACTCCTTTATTTACCAAGAGTGATTAGTGATTTACGATTAGCCTTACACCACAAATTGCCATGCGCCTTCCTTAATTTTTCAATTTCAATTTTCATGGAGAAGAATTAGTGGTTATACGTGAAGCCTTAGTTCTCATCTGTCACTTTTTCTTAAAACTTTTTAGAAAGGTTGATGGCTTACAAGTAGTCTTGCATCTCAAATAATTACCACATAGTTTTTGAAGAGATGAGCCTTTTTCCCCACATCAAAATATTATAAAGTAGGAATTGGTAGTAAAGTTTTTTATTTTAAATTTCAAATTTTAAAATAAAAGTAATCCACACCCTTGTTTTAAATTATTTTTGAACTTCATGGTGTCTATAAAAAAAAGCTCTGGCTAGTTTATCAAGTAATTTACTTTTCATTTTAAATTTTAAGTGTTATGTTATAACACTATGGGGAATTTAAAGCGCAATATCATGTTCATTTCTATAAATCATATATTATAAATAACTGGTATAAGTCATTTGTAGGGTGAAATACATTAAACCCTATTGATGGTCTAAACCACAGTTGAAAGAGAAGGTATATAGGGATTGGGTTGATATAGGGGCCGCTCACTTTTCCGAATATCCGATTTGGAGTTGGACTATTCGTCCCTGCACGCGTAACAACTCGTAAGAGGATGGTGACTGGTTCCCCTGCTATTCCTCCGACGATCAAGTCAGCTAGGTCCTTGAATTAGAATATGAGAAAAATATTGCGGAATGGAGAAAAAGTGCTGAGAAATTGCTTACCCTTGTATTTGAAATAATTTTCTTTTTTATAGCCAAGCAAGAGGGATAGTCTAGTCTTCTTGGTCGAGCCTGAGCTGGCGACTGAGTCAGCATCTACTTTACACGTGTCGGTCGTGGATCAGCTACGGGACGGGGGCTATCATTTCGCCATAAATGAGATGTGATGGGCAGCACATAAAGTTGGCGTGATCCGATGTGTTATAAATAGTGACGGGATGGAGAAATGATGGCGCCTGCCAAGCATTTAATTGCCTATTGGATATATTGTCCCAAATATATAGTTTTGATGATAACAACTTATGTACTATGTGTATTACGCACTAAAATATCAATGTAACTATTTACATCAAATATGATCAAGATACGTGAAAAAAGTGCAGGATGAGTTCAAGGCAACATGAAGCAAAGAAATAGAAATGCTATATATCAAAAATATAAATTTTCTCTTTTTATTTACTTAGATTTTATGTACAAGTCTTGATCACTCACAACACATACACACACATAGTATTAGAACACACTAACACATGCTTAGTGTGTGGTTAACAATAGAAATCCCATATATTAACCATTAGAATTTATAGTTATAGAATGAGTCTCAAAATAAATTATATATCTAATTCATAACCCTTAGTAGTCGACTACCATCATTATTAGTCGACTAATCAACTCTCAGACAGTAACTCAGGAATCTGAAGTTTTATAGTATAGTCGACTAATTATCTTAATCGACTACTGAATATAGAGTCAAATTTTACAGAAACTTTTCTTTCAGAGAGTAGTCGACTAATCGACTTAATAGTCGACTACTAAGTACTAAGTAAATTTTTCCAGAAACTTTTCTTTTAGGAAGTAGTCGACTAATCGACTTAATAGTCGACTACCTCCACAGAATAAAATTTTCCAGAAACTTTTCCAAAAACTTTTATTTCAGAGAGTAGTCGACTAATGACCATTATAATCGACTACTAAGTAATTTTCCAGACTTTTCAAAATGAGATCTAATACATTATAGTCGACTACTTTGCCTTATAGTCGACTACTAAAACAGTTTTTCTGTAAGTTTGTGTTTGAATTGAAATAGTTTTTAGCCGTTTATATCCGTTTAATTGATTCAAAAAGTTATCTTTTTAAGGGATATAAATAGGTTATAAGTTTAGAATTTTGGTGCATCAAAACATATCTATAAGCTTTAATTTTTGTGCATACTCAAGTGTTAAAATTCTGATTTTTGCTTAAGTATTGAGAAAAATAAAAATTCTAAAACAACCATTGTTCCTCATTATATACACAACGTGTTGAGAAAATTTCAGAGAATAAAGAGTTCATAAGCCACTGCTGCACTTCACAAATATATCAAGGCTTATAGGAGTTTTGTACATTGATTCAAGAAAAGATTTCTCTCGGTTGTGAGAGTTGTAATCTCTTGGTGCAGAGATTGGTTGCAATTTGTAAGGACTTGCAAATTGGCAGGTTTGGTTTTGTTTGATTTTGTAAGTTTTCTTTAAAATCATAGTGGAAATCTCAAGCGGGATTTGCTTGGGGACTGGATATACACCGGAAAGATGGAACCGGTATATATGCTTTTGTTTGTAATGTTGATTTTCTGTGATTGTCATTTCTTCTTTTCAAATTATAATCTACTTTTCATAATTTTTTATAAAATACTATTCACCCCCCTCTTGTGATACGAGTTGCTGTGCGAGTACCTTTGATCGCGGAATTATCAAAGGTGGGTTGAGAAGAGGATGACAGAAACACAAGCACAATTCAGTATATGACGAAGGAAAATACCTTCTCTAGATTATCAAAGGTGAAAAGATTACAATCTCACTAGAATCGAGAACAAACTCTTAATTCTCACTAAACCCAAATACAATTATTAGAATCTCTCTTAATTACCTCTCTGATTGTTTAGAAACCCTAAAACAATCCTTTATATAGGTATACAAACGTGGATGGCAATTTGGTAAATAACCAGACCTAAAACCAATAGAAATTCGTGTGAACAAAAACCCAAACGAACCAGGAAACCATTGATGAGTCGACTCATGACTGAGATGAGTCGACTCATCAGAAACTGGACAAAACTCAAAAACCAGCGATGAGTCGACTCATGACCGTCGTGAGCCGACTCAACCTGATAAGTCAACTCATGACTGTTATGAGTCAACTCACAAGCTAAAAACTGGATACTTCGATTCTTCTGCTCGTCGTCTCGTTTCACGCTTCCTCCTACGTTCCCTTGTACTGTTTGACACCTCTATTCTCATGTTATCATAAGAATCATCTATCCTTAAGCTCCCATGAGGATCGCTAAGTTCCGAAGAGAAGATACACCCGTATCATGGGTCCCCTCTTTAGGAACTTGAAGTCCCGTTCAAGTTAGAACTTTTGCTGAGGAAACTCTCGAGCTCCTCCATCTTTTCTGCACCACCTGGCCTTGCTCGAAATCCCGTCTCGACGTCCAATCGGAAACAACTCATTCGTCTCGCGTCTCGTCGTAGTCACCGTTCGCTCTAAGTTGCAATCCTTTATCGATGGCTTTTCTTGAAGTCTAATGCACAGCAAGACAAACTTCTTGCTTGCATTCACTAATCTCTTCACTCGCGTCACTGTTCCCAAGCTTATCTCCTTCAGAAGAGATGCTGAACGAAATATAAACTGTACACCATCCTTAGTGAAGGTGTACTTCTGAACCCGCCTCTCGTAGATCACATATCTATCCCATAAGTATGGATTGTCTAGTATAATCTGACAAACATCGAATAAAACAACGTCACACATGACCTCGTCAATATATGACTCGTGGAGCGCAAATCTGATAGTGCATTGATCAACTACACTCAGTTTCTCCTCCTTCTGAATCCACCCCCAATGGATAGGGTTTCAAATGCTTGATCATCTTCAGACCCAGCTTCTGAACCAATGCCTCGGATATTAAATTCTTCTCGCTGCCCGAATCAATAATGGCATTAACCAAACTGGTCTTCACTTGCAACTTAAGAACAAAGAGTTGCTCTCTCGGGTCGTCTTCCTCTTTCGTTGTTTGTTTCCCCGCCATAAGGTTGAGACTGCTGTTGGGCTCTGTCACCCCGGGACTTCTTTCGGACCTTGAGCTATCATGTATGCCTTTTTCTCCTCCTTCCTCTTCAACCCTCTTGGCTTGAGATAAGGATACTTCTCCCAGCACCGATTAGCTGTATGTCCTGTCTTCTCGCAGTGACTACAAATCAGCCCTGCTTTTCCTGGATCACCCTTCTTCTTCTCCTCCTTAGATTGAGAACCACTAGACTCGCCTCCCGTCTGTTTGGAGTCTCCCTTAGCCTTGTTGCCCTTCTTTTGCTTGCCCTCAATGGCAATGGCCTTCACGCTCTCCTCTGTAATAGTCTCGACCGTGAATAACTTCATCTCCTTCCGGATGTAATCACTCAATCCCGCCATATACTTTATAAACACAGAATATTCCTCTGTCGCAATATTGAGGACCATCTTCTGCTACTGGAACTGCGTAGTGTATTCTTGAATGATTTGATTGACCCTTTGGCGCAAGCCGTACCACTTGTACCAACGCTCTTTAAGGAATCCTACCAGGTAGAACTGCTTCCTCAGTAACTCCTTGAACTTGTTCCACGACACCGTCTTCTTAACCTGCTTGCAGTAGGATTTCCACCACGTCAACGCGTGCCCTGAAAGCTTCAAAGTCATGAACACAATCTTCTCTTTTGATGAATAGCCATAAGGAGTAAAATACGTCTCCATCCGCTCGATCCAGTCATCAAGCCTCTCGACGTCAACACTCCCATCATAAACAGGAATCTCCACCTTGAAGTCAATCTCCAGGTTCTGATAAGAATTATTACCCCATTGATACAATGTAGTCTTAACGGTCTCCTCCTCCTCGTCGGATTCTGAATCTACTCTCTCCACATCGGACTCAACAATTTTCTTCGAAGAAGATTCACCTTGTTTGCCAGCTCCATGGATAAGACTGACGAGTTGTGTGAGAGTCGAACCTATCATCTCGATCTGCTTCTTCAATGCATCAATCCTCGCTGAATTATCCCCTTCAGCCATCTTCTTCTTCCTTAAAACCTGGACACCTTCCAATGAAATAAGGATCTCACCAAGCTTCTTGTATTAGGATCGAATAATGACCATACACAGGATACCCCTTCACCGGATCTGATGCTCTGATACCAACTTAATACGGGTTGCTATGCGAGCACCTTTGATCACGGAATTATCAAAGGTGGGTTGAGAAGAGGATGACAGAAACACAAGCACAATTCAGTATATGACGAAGGAAAGTATATTCTCTAGATTATGAGTATGAAAAGATTACAATCCCTCTCTCACAATCTCACTAGAATCGAGAACAAACTCTTAATTCTCACTAAACTCTAATATAATTATTAGAATCTCTCTTAATTACCTCTCTGATTGTTTAGAAACCCTAAAACAATCCTTTATATAGGTGTACAAACGTGGATGGCAATTTGGTAAATAACCAGACCCAAAACTAACACGAATTCGTGTGAATAGAAACCCAAACGAACCAGGAAACCATCGATGAGTCAACTCATGACTGAGATGAGTCGACTCGTCAGAAACTGGACAAAACTCAAAAACCAGCAATGAGTCGACTCATTACAGTCGTGAGTCAACTCAACCTGATGAGTCGACTCATGACTGTTATGAGTCGACTCACAGGCTGAAAACTGGATACTTCGATTCTTCTGCTCGTCGTCTCGTTCCACGCTTCCTCCTGCGTTCCCTTGTACTGTTTGACACCTCTATTCTCATGTTATCATGAGAATCATCTATCCTCAAGCTCCCTTGAGGATCACTAAGTTCCGAAGAGAAGATACACCCGTATCATCTAGTGTTTTTAGTGTGATTAGATCAGATCCTACATTTGGTATCAGAGCAAGGTTGAAGAAATGGCATCAACATCGGATTCAACTTTAAAATTTAAGGAAGGACATTCTACAAATCGTCCACCAATGTTCGATGTGTTAGACCCTAGAGGGGGGGTGATTAGGGTCTTATGCTAATCTAATCCGATTTTATGCCAATTAAAACTAATATTATTCTTGTAAGATAGATATACAATATGATATAAGAAAGAATATGCAATATGATCAAAGAGATATATCCTAGCAAAAAGGTATATGATGAGATATATGCAAGGATATATAAACAAATGCAAGGGTGAAATAAACATAAACAAGATAAGAGTGATAGTGTAAATAAACAATACAAACACACAATATGATCACGAGTTCAGACCTTCCGTCCTACGTCTCCGCTCCCCACTCCCGGGGATAAATCCACTATCACAACCGGGTTTTCTACACTCACCCGAATAACGTTTACATCTCACAATGTCGGTTTTCAACGCTCACCGATCAACGTTCACACCTCACACTTTCACTCGGTTTTCTAGCTCACCGAAAACTTTACAATCTCACAATATAATAAATGATTTGTTCTCTACAATAGATGAAAACTCAATATAGGCTCACACTCAATGTTACAACTCTCACCAACCCAAATATACTATGTATGAAAATACAATAAGCTCAAGTGGGTGTGTGTAAACAATGAGTGAAATAAAATCAACTAAACTCAAATGTAAATACTAGCTTAGAAATGATAATCAACAAATAATTATAAATAAAAGCTAGAATTGAGTTTAGGAAAACTTCTCTAGATGACAAGAGAGAGAGATGGATTAAAGCTCAAACACCAAGTGATGATCTCTTCTAGCTCTTGAGAAATTGATTTCACAAAATCAAACTCTCAATTGCTTAAAAGTTTTTTAAACAAACTTTAAACAAAACTTAAACCCTTGTTAAAACATTCTAAAACTTGTTTAAAACACTCTTATTGTATATGAAATGATAAATACAATGGGGTATATATAGGGTAGAAGAAAACAACCCCAAAAACCCTAAAAAACCACTAAAAGATAAAAATTAGCAAGTTATCGTTACTGCGCAACTGTAACTTCGGCGGTCGACCGTCGCGGTCGACCGTCAGAAGAAAAACTCAAAAATTACTCTCTGGACTGCGTACGGTCGACCGCCACGGTCGACCATACTGTAGCACGGTCGACCGCACTGTAGCAACGTGCACAAACAATTTCAGGTTTTGACAGATTCTGGAAATTTGCGTATCTGATTTTGTAAAATTAATTAAAAATAGTAAATCAACTTCAAAAATCATGAAATTTTGAAGGAAGGTTCTAGACATGTATATTAACATTTTAGAGAAAGAATTTCGAAAAAATCACTTCTCCGTTGATAGAAATAAATGTTTGAACATAGATAAATAGTTTCTAAAAAACTGCTGAAAACTCAGTTTTGTAAGTTCAATTGAAAATAACAAAACAACTCCAAAATTAGTAAAACTTGGGAAAATTTTTGTATATATGATGATAAACATGTAAATAAGGAAAATTTTCAAATCACATTTTCCAATTTTGAAAACACATCTGTTTTTCAAAAACATGCACGAACATGTGCACGAACATGAGCTTATTAAAAACTTGATTTTGTAAATTCAAATAAACATAACAAATTAATTCCAAAATTAATATATTTTAGAAAATATTTATAAACATGAAATTAAACATGTTAGAAAAATAATTTCTCAAATTGAGTTTCCCATTTGTGAAAACTCATGTATTTTGCAAGTGTGTCCAAAACATGAAAATGTGATATACATGAAATTTGATGTTTTGACATAAACAATATTTTAAAACCCTATGAAATAATTTTATAGACTTAATAAAATATGTATACAATAATTGTTAAGTTCATAAAGCAATAACTTAATATTTTGTCAAAATTACTCAGAATCAATAATTGTGTGTATGTGTGATATTGAGCTCAAAGTATTAACACACAAGTATAAACCCTAAACTAATTGTTACTCAAGCAATCTTGATTTTTAATAAGCTTGACTTGGTACACTTGCGGATGAAGCTTGAACTTGAATCTTTAATTTTAAATTACGTAGGCTTCACTTCACAATTTCGCCAACCTCCATTGGATATGATCGTGAATGCGCAATTCTATCCATCCTCCAACTCGTTGTTTGCCTAGAATAAATAAGAAAATACAAATACTAGATAAATAATATTAGAAGTAAATTGTTTGTTAAATATCATCAAAACAAGAAGGCCAATAATAGTGTGATTAGATCAGATCCTACATTTGGTATCAGAGCAAGGTTGAAGAAATGGCATCAACATCAGATTCAACTTTAAAATTAAGGAAGGACATTCTACAAATCTTCCATCAATGTTCGATGGACTAAACTATAACTATTGAAAGTGTCGGATGAGGATTTATCTCCAATTAATTGGCTACGAACTTTGGAACGTTGTGAAAATAAAATATGAGAAGCCAACCACTCCTTTCACGGAATGGACTACATCTCAAAGGAACAATGCAAACTTGGATTCTAAAGCAATGAATGTCTTATTTTATGCTCTTGACAAGAATGAGTTCATTAGGTTGTCAACGGTCACATCCGCATATGATATCTGGCACACACTCGAGATAACTTATGAAGGTACAAGTAAGGTTAAAGAATCTAAAATTTTTATTCTTGTACACAGATTCGAATTATTCAGAATGAAGGAATACGAGACCATTGGAGAGATGTTTACAATATTTATCGATATCACAAATTCTCTCATCGGTCTTGGAAAAAAATTTACTCAAGTGGAAATGGTGCGAATGATCCTCCGTTCTCTTACTCCATAATGGGAAAAGAAAGTTACCGTAATAGAAAAAGCAAATAACTTATCAACTCTTATGGTAGTAAATCTCATTGGACATCTCATGGCCTATGAAGTTCAAATTGAAGATAGAAAGAATGTGGATGAAACAAAGAACAAGAAAATGCTTGCATTCAATACTACTTCGGATAAAGAAAATTCGGATGATGATGAAGAAATGAGCATGTTTGCACGCAAATTTAGAAAATTCACAAAACAAGGTAAGTTTAAATCAAAGAATTTAAATTCAAATAACTTACTTTGTTTCAAGTGTAACAAACCAGGATATATAAAGAAAGATTGTCCATGGTTAAAAAATAAGCAAAAATTAAATTACTTCAACAACTTCAATAATATTCAAAGCAACAAGAAAAGGAAAGCTTTGGCGGCTACATGGGATGACAGTGATGATTCATCTTCCGATGAAGATAATTGAAGAAAAGGAAAGTGTTCATATGTGTTTTATAGCACAAGATGAAGTAAGTGATAATAAAGAACTTTTAGATACTTTCGATGAATTATATGAAACTTTTTTAAGATTAAAGGCTTCACATAATTTTCTTAAAGGTAAAAATAAAAGATTACTTAAAGAAGTTTCTGATTTTAATTCTTCTACTTCTTTTAATACTTAAATAATTGAATTAAAAGAGAAAAATAAATCATTGCTTAAAGAAAATCATGTTTTGTCAAATAAGAATGTTTATTTAAAATCAGAATGTAATAATTTAAAATTTTGTATTAATATTTTAGATAAAGATATTTCTTCTATTAAATTAAAATATAATGATATATGTTTGAATGTTAGTAAATTCAATAAAGGTAAAGAAAATATTAATAGTTTACTTTCATTTCAAAAAAAAAATCTCAAAAGACAAAAGGTTTGGATTTTCATGTTAATAATAATATTTCTAAGAAAACTATTTTTGTAAAACCAATTTGTATGTTGCATGAACATAATGTTAAAAATAATTCTTTATATGAAAAGAAATCAAAATACTTATCTATTTGGATTCCTAAGGAATTAACTTATTTAAAGAAAAAGTGTTATATTTCTGATTTTATTAAAAATGTTTGTTTATCAAAGAATTATTTAGGTAAATCAAACTCTTCATGGGTTTGGTTTCTAAGGCTAATTCTATGGACCCAACATAGTATGGATACCAAAATTATAAATGTTTATCATTTCAGGTACTTAAGAAAAACAGGTGGATTTTGGATAGCGATTGCTCTAAGCATATGAATGAAAATATACAATTGTTGTCATCTTGTCAAAATAAGGATGGTGGTACCGTCACTTTTGGAGATAACAACAAAGAAAAGTTCATCGGTATTGGAATGGTCGGTAATCCAAATAAACCTATTATTGATAATGTTTTATTAGTTGATGGTGTAGGCATCGAAAATTGCCTATAGGTCTCCACAAACAGCTCGGTGCTAAGAAAAGAGACGATGAACGTCACTATCTAGTTCACAGAAGCTTGATTGATATCGACGAACACTTAAAGTGGATCGACGAACTACGTGAAGTAACGGAGTTTCAGAATAACGAGGATACGAACCGATCGGGAACCCCGCATCGCTTACAAAAAGGCAAAGTTCCGCTCGTGTCTTGGTTTAATCCATAATGATCTAATTATTGGAGCTTATAAATCTCCTCGTCGACTTTCCAACGCACTTTGAATCACTCAAATCCGAGTTCGGACGAAGAAATTACGACAAAAACGGACAAGTGTACGGAAAAAGGGTCTCAGCCTGAGTTGAGACACCCCGGGGTGTCTCGGCACAAGCGAGACACCCCAAGGTGTCTCGGCCAAGGCCGAGACACCCAAGGGTGTCTCCACGCCTAAAAATCAGCCGTTGTACAATTTTAACCACCCGAACTCCCTTGGAGCCTATAAATACAGCCCCAGGCCCCCATTTTTTAAGATCTAGAATTTTGGAGAATTGGCAAAGCCCTGCCGGACTGAAGATTGATCGAGTTCTTCAACGCAAGAGAAAGATATTCTTCAGATCTGTATCACCCGTGTCCATCACTTAGGATTATCCCATTGCGACAATCTTAAAAAGAGCAATTATCTCGCCATTGTCGAGATAAGCGCTTCTGCTTCTAGATTCCTTCGCGAATCGACGGAGTTCTGGATCTGATCTGATTGTCAGGTAGTCCACGGATATCGACGTCCCCGTCACCGACTAAAGACCCACGCAAACAAGAAACGACGAATGGATCTTGTGTTATTTTCGAGAAAGTTGTAACCTTTTATTTTCTTTTGTTGAAAATTTGAATTCTTTATAAATGATTAATATTATAATGAATTCAGCAATGAAGGTAACTTTTAGCGAAAACAAACTGGCGACCACAGTGGGAGCCAACAACCTCGCTGCCGAGGCTGTCGTGACGCAACCGGCATTCAAGATCCGGGTGAATGAAGAGGTCGAGTATGAATTCGACTAGCAAAAGTTTAAAGAGTACCTCCCTTCCTCCTCCTCCAGATTCGCCTCTCCAAGCAGACGCAGGAAGGCCTCCTCTTCCAGAAATACTCGCGGGACCTCAGGCTTGAGGATCGAAGATCTCCTCACCGCCGCTGCACTCACACCTCGCGACGTCCTCACGATCCAAAGAAGTCAAAGTTGTGGATCCGGACTTCTCCGCCGTGAAGATAACTACTGAAGGCGCCCCAACCTTGTCAAAGAGAAGCACCAGAGACGGCGTCAACGACTTGCGCGACAATTGGCCAAGGTTTCGGAGTCGATGGACGGGATCCGCTATAATATGGATCTAAAATCTAGGCAGCGCCAAGAACAACAATGGCGAGCCACCAACTCCTCCTCTAAGGCGGAAACGAATGAATGGGTTCGCGTCAAGAGGACCCGCTCCACCCTTAAGGAGCAAATCAAAAAGCGTCGTGCATTGCTCGCGCATGCCCGAGTCCTTCTGCAGAAAGCGGAAGAGATGCAGAAAGAAGAAACGGTTAAGAAGCCGCACAAGCACAAACAGGTATGGGTGCCGAAGGCGAAATCAGTGCCTAAGACAAAAGTGAACGAAGTCACCATCCGGCCTTCGTCAACTTTAGATCCTGTTTCTCCTGTCCCCGCACATCCGACAAAACCGTGTGGTAGCCTGGAGCTCATCAAATCTAGAGTTCCTTTAAAAGATCTCCTCGGTCCTCTACCCAAAGATCGAGGTAAAGCACCCGTGAAGGAGCGATTGGGACCGTTGAAAGGTTCCCAAACAACAATTCAGACAGGGGGTCGTGCCAATCCCCCTAAGAATGATAACAAAGGGAAGGCCCCTGTTACCGACCGTATTGGATTGCGAGTTGAGGTTCAAGAGCCCGTTAGGGTTTCACGCTCACAAAAGCGTAAATCTGAATGAGTGACTCTTGGGAACGCCAATAAAGCATCATATCCCCAGAGAAAAACATATGTGCTCGATGATGATGATGTTATACCTGGGAGGTCGTACCAATACCCTATGGGTTGCTCCAGTCATCAAACTGACGAGTTGTACTATAGGGCTGGGAGTACGAACAAATCCCAAAAGAGAAATGTTCGAGACGTGGATTCTCATTGTCCGTGTGCCAATATAATCAACGCAGTATTATCAGAATGCTGATGTTCTAAAGCTCCACAAAGAGTTTTGGTGTTTGAGAGAATCTCCACCAGGACATCCGAGGCCAAACCAAGGCATTTCCGTAGGAGGAAACCTATCCTCCAAGACAATGAATTTCCAGAAGTATCTATCAATATGACCGGGAGAGGGAGGTCAACGCGACATTTTAGCCCGGATCAGTTTGCTGCAGTATCCTGATGTATGACCCGATTGCGATCAGGAACCATCAGACAAAAGAATTACCAAAGAATGCAAAAGGGACTTCCTTCAGAAGAAGAAACGCCGGATGTTTGCTCAGATGCTTGCTCGGTGATGGCTTTCGATGATACCGAATCCAGCACAGGATAATCATACGAGTCATTCATGATTAGCGTCGAGCAGATGGCTAAGATACTTGAGGACGCTTTGACCAAACAGAAGGAAAATTTTAAATTTGAAATGGAGATGGCTATACAGCAAATGAGAGAAATACATGATCAGCAAATCGCGGCACTGACAACTCATCAAGGAGAATCTAGCTGTCGCAATAATCCTAACCAGGGTGACAACGAACGGGAAGTGGATGAGAATGTTAACATGAACATTCCTCCCGCCAATAACAATACTGGGGGTGGTCCTTCGGATGATAACAATACAAAAAAAGACCACGTTACTTCTCCTCGAAACCATTCGAAGACAGATACAGGCGAAGATAAGAAGATGAGGGATTTGGAGAGCAAAATCAATGCGTTGATGAGTGCTCAAGAAGTAAAAAGGTCCGGAATACCATGTCCATACCCAAGGAAGTGGGAATCAATTCTATACCCGGCGAAGTTAAATTTGATTAATTTTATGCCGTTTGACGGAAAGGGTTCCCCTACCTAGAACCTAATATATTTTAAGTCTCACTTAGGAATAATCTCTGGGAATGAACCTCTAATGGTGCGGTCATTCGTTGGCACTCTTCGTGGAGCAGCCTTCAATTGGTATCGCCGTCTTAAGCCGGGGAGTATCAGCAGTTGGGATGATATAGAGGATATATTTCTAACAAACTTCTTTGACAATGACACTGAGATTTTAATTGGCACACTATTTGACGAGAAACAGAAAAATGGTGAGTCGATTGATAATTTCGTCAAGAGATTCCGGAACAAAGCGATGAACTGCAGGGATCCGGTCAGTGAAAACTTCATCCTCGAGACTTGTCACAATAATCTTTCGTTGGATATCCTCGAAGCTATGGGAATGGCACCACCAAAGACCTGGAAAGATTTAAAAGTGCAAGGAGAACGAGCCAAACGATTCCTAAAAAGGAAAAAGGCCGAAAGGGGTCAAACAGTAAATAATCCTCCACAACAGAACTTTGTCCCTAAGGGTAAAGGAAAGGCACAAGCGAATGCAGTGGACACGAACCAAACGCTCAAAGTGCAAGCACAACCGTAACAGCAACAGAAAGCGCCTCAACAGTCAAGGTGGCAACAACAGCCTCAGAAACAGAAGACTTTGGAACCAAAATTCCCGAAGGTTTACTCATTCAAAGAGGATGAAGTGCCTGGTATTTTAAAATACCTTATAGAGAACAACAAGATCAAGTTGCCTCCGATCCAGGATCAGGAAGATGCTAAAAGAGTTAATGATCCAAAGTACTGCACGTTCCATAGAGCGGTGCATCATCTCACCAAGGCATGCTACGCCCTTAAGGATAAGATCTAAGCTTTAATAGATGTTGGAGTCATCACTATGAAGCAACCTAAGGAGAAGAAGGTGGGCGCAAATGCAGTGTTGATCAGCTTCGGATCTGTTCCCTTGAACTGGTTTTAGCCTGAGCCAGTAATAAATGCGGCGGTAAAGAACATGAACGACGATCCTCACAAGCAACACCAGAAAGGACTTGTGCCACACACAGCTCCAAATGGCGAGATTCTTTGGGTTCACCCTGATCTAATTGGAGATGAACAATGGACTGGATCCTCTTCCAAGAAAAAGTCAAAAGGAAAAGGTAAGTCTTGTTGCGGAGCCGCATCCATTCCAGAAGGAGATGACGAAAGTATTCCTACTTTCCCATTATCCAAAGATGAGCAAGAGGCCTTTACTACCAGGAGTGGGAATGAGTACCACTTCAAATATCCGGATGCCTCCGAGCAGTTAGCTGAACAGGGGGTGTCCAAAGCTATTCCCTCTAAGACGTTGGCGAAAATGGGGGTGATCGCGACTCCCCCTACACCCGTAGTTGCGAAGAAAGCCTAACAAAAGCAAAAGGGGAAAGAGCCTCTACACCAGGAAGTCCAAAACTCGAAGCAGTCTCGGTTCAATCTACCGATTAGAAGAGATAAACCGGGGAGCTCGAGTACTCCGCATCGCTTCGATATCATGGCGCAACTAGCTAATATACCGGCTAGAATAACGTTGTATGAATTGTTGCGTCTCTCAAAAGACACGAGGGAGGCGTTACAAGAAGCTTTGAGCAATTCTGAAGCTTTCCTGACTCGGATCAAGCCATCTCACGAGGAACCAGAGCCGTCAATTCAACACTGCAATCTCGCAACACACCATTTTCCCTGCATTTCCTTCACCAAAGAAGACATGCAGACGAAGAATTCAAAGCATGACCGGCCCTTGTACTTCACCGGGTACATTGGCTCCAGCATGTCAACCGGATCCAAGTTGATCCGGGTTCCGCTGTCAGCATCATGCCACTTCGATTGATATATAATCTCGGAATACCGGCTAGTAAGCTAGCCTCCACGGGCACTACGATCTACGGATTCAACACCAGTGGGTCCAGACCCTTGGGAAAGATTCGAATAAAGTGCCAGATCGGGGATTTGAAGTCAGAAGTCATGTGCTACATGATTGACGCAGAAACCTCCTATAACTTACTGTTGGGTCGACCCTGGATCCACGGTAATCTTATAGTCTCATCAACTCTTCATCAGTGTCTCAAATACGTGGACACCAATAATGAAGTCAAGACGGTGGTCGCGGATAAGCAACCGTTTAAGGGATTGGAGAACTATTTTACCGAATCCCTTCTATACGGTGCCGAACCCGATACTGAACCATCGGCCCAAGGAACGGACAGCGGAGATGAAGCTGATACCGAAGCTGGGTTTGATTATGATGGCGGTTTTATACTTAATGACATTGTACCCATTGTAATCAATCTTGACGATGAAGAATCATCGGAAAGTAGTTGTAACTGGCAACTTGTCGAAGAAATATCAATAAATGAGGATTTAGAGTACTCGTTGTGTCTTGATAATATCACTAAGGAGCTGTATGATGACCCTGACTTGTATATGCCACTTCAATAATTTTGCATGACAAAAAAAGCAGGTACAGGATCCATGCGGGATGACACTTGTCATCCCTGTAAAGACAGGGGGTGAAAAGGAAGTTATCTACGGTAAAGGAAGAGAATCTCCGATACCAGACCATTTTTTGGAAGAAGAAGACGATGATGATAAACCTGCCCCTCATCTATTTAGATATAACACAAAAGCACGTGGTCTCATGGAGAAGTACGGATATGACTTCACGCTCGGAGAAGGTCTTTGTTTTGGTCGAGGTCCGCGAGTTCCACCTCGAATGGCCTATGTACCAAAAGGAAAACCCGACAACTATTATCGCCACAGAAGAGGTTTAGGCTATGTCTCCTCGTCTGATGACGAATGTTGCTGGCAGGTCATCGATCAAATTGCTAACAAAGGTAAAAACGGGTATTCTTCTGATTCTTCAGCTTGGGATTTTGATGCTAGTCTTGGAGAAATATTCAAAAAGCTGATGTCAAACATGGCTACAGTCGACCCTGCGACAATAGAGGAAGACGATCAGATACCAACTTGGGAAGATCCTTGGGTTCATCACCTGAATATGCAGTACGGTGATAGGTTTGAAGAAAGAGAACCTCCTACTGAAGATCAAGTAGCCCTGGTGAATATGGACAACGAAGATAATCTGAAGCCAATATTCATTAGTGATAGCCTCCCGTCGGATGAGAAAGTAGAGTTAATCTCTCTTATCAGGGAATACATTGATGTGTTCGCTTGGAACTATGAAGATATGCCAGGACTCGATCCAAATGTAGCAGTGCATCGTCTTAATATTAAGTCGGATGTCAAACCTGTCAAGCAACAACAAAGGCGGTTTCGTCCACAGATGATGGAGGCAATCGAGACCGAAGTTAAAAAGCTTATTGACTCGGGCTTCATTAGGGAAGAGCAACATCCCGAGTGGCTTGCCAATATTGTCCTGGTCCTTAAGAAGAATGGGAAAATCAGGGTTTGTATCAACTTTAGAGACCTCAATGCTACCTGCCCAAAAGATGATTTCCCTCTTCCCATCACAGATGTCATCATCGACAATACGTCTGGGTTCGAGAGAATGTCCTTCATGGACGAATTTTCTGGTTATAATCAAATAAAGATGCATCCGGATGATAAAAAGCATACCGCGTTTAGGACACCCTCGGTGTTCTGCTACATGGTCATGCCCTTCGGTTTAAAGAATACAGGTGCCACATATCAGAGATCTATGTCGAAGATTTTTTAGGAGCATCTCCGAAAGACTGTCGAATGCTACGTAGATGATCTGGTCATGAAAAGTCATGACAAGAATGATCACATTAAAGACTTAAAGACCATGTTCGATCTGATGCGGACCCATCAATTGAAAATGAATCCTACCAAGTCTTTCCTCGGAATATCTAGTGGTAAATTCCTTGGATTCGTCGTCACCACCAAAGGTATTCACATCGACCCTGATAAAGTAAAGGCAATTAATAAGTTGCAACCTCCGAGAAACCTTAAAGAACTCAGAGAATTACAAGGGCGGTTGGCTTATATCCGTCGGTTCATCTCGAACCTCTCAGGAAAATGCCAACCATTCTCCAAACTCACAAAGAAGGGCGTATCGTTCGTATGGGACGACGCTTATCAAAAAGTGTTCGAGAGTATTAAAGAATATCTCTCAAAATCTCATGTACTTGTTGCACCGAAATCGGACAAACCGTTCTTAATTTATGTCAAGGCGACGAGTCACTCATTAAGTGCACTACTTGCACAAGATGACGATAATGGTCACGAACAAGCAGTATATTATTTAAGTCAGACCCTGATAGGTGTCGAATCCCGATATCCCATGATCGAAAGGGAATGCCTAGCCTTGGTATTCGTAATTCAAAAGATGCGGCATTACCTGGTTGGACAGACTATTTATGTTATCTCCAAAGTTAACCCAGTCCGAGTGTTCATGACACAGCCAGCTTTCATAAATTGGCAGTTAGCAAAATAGGCCCTGCTCTTATCCCAATATGACTTGCATTTCAAACAATAGAAATTGGTAAAAGGACAGGCCATCTGTGACCTTCTAGCAGCTAACCCAACTACGGATACTGCCGAGATATATGACGACCTACCCGATGAAACACACAAAGTCAATGCAACTTCGCACCAACAAGTATAACGTTTGTACTTCGATGGCGCTTCCCGAGCAGCTAATGTAGCAAGTGCTCCTGGATGTTCTAAGATCTCTTCTGGAGTTGGAGTCGTCTTAGTTTCCCTAGGAAAACATGTGATGCCTTAAGCCTACTCGTTGACCGAGTCATGCTCAAATAATGTAGCCGAATATAACGCGCTACTCATAGGACTCAATTTCGCTAAAGAACTAGGGGTTGAATATCTCGAAGATTTTGGTGATTCTCAACTAATAGTTAAGCAAGTTCAATGAGAGTATGAAGTCTAAAGTCAGGATTTAATACCATATCATAAGATGGCAGTGGAGATGGCAGAATCAATCGAAGGATTCTTCATCGAACACATTTCGCGGTTACAAAACACTTACGCAGATGCGTTAGCCGTATTGGCCGTATCCCTGGCACAGCCCTCTGAAACAAAACAGTTTGTTACAGCAAGGACTCACCAACTCCTGGTGTTAATCTATGATGAAAATAGCGAGGAAGAGGATGTTAAAGAAGTATACTCAACTCAGGTCAAGTTCGAACCCCGAGATTGGCGTTTCCCCATCATCGACTACGTCTTGCATGGAATTTTACCAGAAGACATGAAGGAAAGGGATTCAATCTGACGAAGAGCACCAAGGTTCTAGTATAATACGGAGAGTCGAACGCTATATCGCAGGGGGTACGATGACTTGGATTATCGATTAAAGAAGCAGAAGAAGTCCTAAAAGAGACACACGAAGGGGTTTACGGTGCACACCAACCTGACCCCAAACTTTATGATCGTATCAGAAGAATGGGGTATTATTAGCCCACCATGATCAAAGATGCAGTCGCATATGCCCGGAAGTGTCATGCGTATCAAGTGCACGCAAATTATATGCACCAACCCCCGGAGCATTTACATCCTTCGGCGACCTCGTAGCCTTTTGAGACTTGGGGAATGGATATTGTTGGTCCTATAAATCCCCCGTCAGTCAGAGGTGACCGATTTATTCTCGCGATTACTGATTACTTTTCCAAATGGGCTGAAGCGATTCCGCTCAGGGAAGTTAAGACAAGCAACGTTATTGCATTCGTTAAACACCATATTATTTACCGATATGGTGTCCCAAGACGGATTATACATGACAATGATCCTCAATTCGTCAGCAATGCCTACATTAAGTTTTGCGAGAAGTTCAGAATTCAGGACCTCTCATCAACGGCGTACAATCCCGTAGCGAACGGATTACCTGAAGCCTTTAACAAGACTATCATCAAGCTATTATTAAAACTTGTGAAGACTAACAAACGAGATTGGGATGATAAACTCGGTAAAGCCCTGTGGGCTTACCGCACCATCGGTCGTACACCTACTGGCCACAACCCCGTATTCTTTGGTGTACGGATATGAAGCCGTCCTTCCGTTAGAAATACAAATTCCATCTCTTCGAATCGCTCTCGCAACCTAGATGAAGACCGAAGAACAACATCATAAACGCCTCGTAGAACTTGAGATGCTCGACGAAAAGCGCTTAGAAGCCCAATAGCATATTGAGTTCTACCAGGCTAGAATTTCCCGAGCTTTCGACAAGAAGGTTCGACAACATAGTTTTAAAGAAGGGGATTTGGTCTTAACTGAAAGAAGACCTATGATCCTTAACTCTAAGAAGAAAGGTAAATTTAAACCCAAATGGGAGGGTCCATTCGTAGTAGAGACAGTCTACTCGAGTGGCGCATATCGCCTAGTTACTAAGGAAGGCGATCAGCTTATGATACCAATAAACGGTAAACTCCTAAAAAAATACTATCCTTAGTACCTTAAGGATAACCAATGTATCGGGAAGTTTCCGGAAGAATTCCACGTGTGGTATCCTTAGGGATAACCCAATCACAATAAAAGTGATAATTAAGACATCTACATTTAAACTTTAAATGTCAGAATGTTTCCTTTTATCAAATTCACTAACTCTCATGAGTTATTTTGTTGAGACGAGATTCGATCCTTTTAACAGATTAATCTTTCCTCGCAAAATCCCCCACTGAGCAAGTCAATTGACGGTGGGCCCGCCAAAACTTCAATCCGCCAATTCATGGTAATTTTTAAAGCTTGACGTGTTAAGTCCTAATCACTTAACATTGATATCCTCCATCGAGTGGCTAATACAAACCAGTTTTTCTATTACTACCTGTATTCCACTCTCTTTGCTTTCAGGTCAAACCTATAAAAGTTAGGGCCAAAGCCAAATTCTCCTCTCGATTCCTTTCATGAACGAGAGGTCCACTTTCAATTCGAGCAATCAAACCTATAAAAGTTAGGATTGTTTCCCATCTCACTTAGTAAAACCTGTAGGTAGTTAGGACTAAGATCGAGTCATCCTTTTGATAACCGAAAAACTACCATCTTTTCTTTTTCAACCAATCCTATAAAAGTTAGGGTCGAAATTGAATCTTTCTCCTCAATAAATGAGGAACTCTTTTTGGATCAAACAACCAATCCTATAAAAGTTGGGGTCGTTTGAATCTTTCCGATTCTCGGAGTGGAGATCCCACTCTTAGTTTCATCTTTTCGGATTCTGGGGGTGGAGATCCCACCTCGAGTTTTTTTCTAACTGTAGATAGAATATAAAATTCTTCCTCTTTAGTGTTGCAAGATAGAATATAAAATTCTCCCTCTTTCATTTTGGGTTCGTCTTTATCCTAAACAAGACCTGGGGCCAAGAATATAAAATTCTTCCGCTCCAACTTTGGGTTTGTCTTTGCCTTGAGAAAAGACACAATTCTCAGCTTCCAATCCACGCACTTTATGCACGGGAATTTTATCTCAACTCCTGAATAGAGATAAGCCTACGCCTAACACGCGTTTCCGGTTTAGTCTTTCACCGATTGAAAAAGACACCAGAGTCTAAGTCTGGGGAATTTTATCCCGAGTCCTAAGGAGGGATAAGTCAACGCCTAATACGTGTTGCCGGGCGCCATATTCCTGTAAAAAGTGGTGAAGTCTATGTATTCAAAATCATAGCACTAAGTCTAAGAGAAGTAATCCTCTTAGCACAACGTTACATGTGAAATGGGTTTTAATAATTCACATGCTAGCCTGACTCGAACGGTAGTCGGTAAAGGCTCATCAAACCTGTTGATGGCGGGGGTTTGCCAAAAAATCCTAAGTCTATGTCTAACACACATCACCGGTTTAGTCTTTCACCGATTGAAAAAGACACCAGAGTTTGAGTCTGGGGAATTTTATCCTGAACCTAAGAAGGGATAAGCTATCGCCTAATACGAGTTGCTGGGTACCTTTTCCCATAAAAAAACGGTGAAGTCTATGTATTCAAAATCATAGCACTAAGTCTAAGAGAAGTAATCCTCTTAGCACAACGTTACATGTGAAACGGGTTTTAATAATTCACATGCTAGCCCGACTCGAACGGTAGTCGGTAAAGGCTCATCAAACCCGTTGATGGCTGGGGGTTTGCTAAAAACCCTAAGTCTATGTCTAACACATATCGCCGGTTTAGTCTTTCGCCGATTGAAAAAGACACCAGAGTTTGAGTCTGGGGAATTTTATTCTGAAACCTAAGAAGGGATAAGACATCGCCTAATACGCGTTGCTGGGTACCTTTTCCCATAAAAAATGGTGAAGTCTATGTATTCAAAGTCATAGCATCAAGTCTAAGTGAATCAATACTCTTAGCACAACGTTACATGCAGAACGGACTAAAACAATCCGTATGCTAGCCCGATTTAAACGGTAATCGGTAAAGGCACATCAAATCCGTTGATGGCTGAGGATTTGCCAAAACTTCTGTAAATATTATGTCCATTAGATTCGCAATCAATAAAGAAACATCATGATAAAAGATGAGTGTATTAAATCAAATACTAGGTCTCTACTAATAGATCAAGTCAAAGCATACAATAAAAAGCTCATTGGCCCGAACGCAGTCGGCGATCAAGAATGTGAAATTCTAACTTAGAAAGTCTATCTGCATAACTCTGCTCAAGCTCAACCTGCAGATCAACTCGGACAGATTCTTCAGAATTGCTCAAGATCTTCGCGGCTTTATTTTTTAGCTTCATCAATCTCTCCTGCGTAGACCCTAATCTCTCAAGTATCTATCCGTGAGACTTCTCTAGTCCAGCCAGCTCCTCTGCAATGATAGCACCAGACTCCTCGGCATACTTCAAGGCCTTCTTCAACCTGTCTATTTCCTCGCGGTTGGAGTCCAAAGAACTGAGTAACTGGGCTCTGTCAGTGTCTTTTCTTGCAAGATTAGCCATCAGCTGTGCAATAGAATTCTCATGTGACTGAAGCTCACTGCCAATAGAAGATCTCAAATCACGCCATTGTGACAATCTATGCTCCAACTGAGAAGATACGAAAGAAGAAGCTCCATTAGCCTTTAGCTCCTCTAACTCTCGGAGTTCAGACTCTAGGACAATAAAGTCGGCAGTAAGAGAGTCAGCTAACTCTGGATATCCCTCTTTTTTGATCATCGTCAGATGGCCAGAAAGAGAACGTCTGAACTGATCGAAGCAATACCCTTGATGAAGAATCTTCTCGATCATGCCGTTAAAGAAGCCGACGAAAGAACTGAGATCCATTCGGAATATGTCTCTGCTGGGATCGGGATCAGCCAAAAGGGCGAGGACATGCTCATATGGAGAAGGTTTAGAGCCTACAAGCAATCATGTTGAAGAATAAGAAATTCTCGAAGGTGATAAAATTTAATTTAAAGCGAATTGCAAGCATACCAATACCAATAGAGGTCCCCGCAGACTGAGGTCTGACGATCGGCTCCGTCAGTCTAGTCTTAACGGGCTCCGAGATGACAGCAGGTGTGGTCGTTGAGGGTATATCAACCTCTCTAGGTAAATCAGCAGTGCCTCTCGACGGTGAAGGAGAGACACCACCGTTATGCAAGCTAGCGGTCCTAGAAACCGTAATCGCATCAGTCATGACGGCTGGTCCTATGGTGACACTTCTTTATTAGTCAAATGGAAATTTAGACAAATAAAGAGGATCGTGGTGATAGGATTATATGCGTACCCGTAGGTCTATCACCCTCAGGTAAATTGGAAATGCTAGGAATCGTAACTGTAACAGTCCCGACGGCTGGTCCTGTGATTACACTCCTCCATTAGTCAAGTAAAAATTCAGACAAATAAAAAATCACGGTGATGAAGATTATATGCATACCGACGAGTCCATTACCCTCAGGTAAACTAGAGATGCCAGGAATCATGACGGAATCAGTTCTAATGACTGGTCCTGTGATTATAATTCTTTATCATTCAGATAAAAGATCTGACAAAATGAAGAGAATTAGATAAATACCTGCAGACGAATCACCCTCAAAGGATGGTCCTGCAGCCCCTCTGGTGGCCTGCTCAGCCAGCATGTCGACTAACAGTCTAATGTCGGATCCTGAGAAACTTGGTGCTGAGACATACGCTTGTTCCTCAAAACCTATATCATGGAAAGCCTCATCCTCAACTGGTCTCTCTAATACGGCTCCTACATGAGAATTTAGGTGTTGGATATATACAAAAAGACGGGAAAAGAAGGAAGAGCTTAGATGTACTTGCAGTAGTGGCAGAAGATTCTTTTGCCCTGACATCCGTGCTTGGATTCTTCAAGTTATCTGAAAGAAAGCAAAGCGCGAAAATAATTAAAGGAGAAATAAATCCTGAATTCCCTAACTCTTTCAACTGCTACTCGAGTAGGGTATCATCGGATTTAGATATACCTGGGCATAGAATTGTTGGTTCAACACTATTAACCTGCTCAGTATCCATGTTCGTGTCAACATCCACGGGCTCGTCATGAAGGGCATCACACATCTGCTACACGAAGCTATCCAAATTATCAGAATCAGGGAATACAGAATCTTGTGGAAGTTCATCTTCGTCATGGTTTCCTAAAATATAGAACATAATTAAGTTCAACAAATCCAAAAGGTGGATCATCTTAAAGCAATAAAAACAATAAGGTATTACCATCCTCTCCGCCGGCGATACCTCCTAACTCCGCTCCATAGGTGCACCGACCAACATGTGGTTTATGAGTGGTCTTCTTCCATTTCGGAATACGAACTCTCATAGAACCAACGGGCCGTTCATGCATGAATTTACTACGCATTTCAACCTGTGCGGGAGCTTTGCCGCTAGGTCGGGACCTCGCATAGCGAGAACCGAGCGACCCATGCTCATCAACCATTCTACCTAGGGTGATAAGTGTCATCTTGTTAGGATATGTGAACAAGACCTTTCGCTCTGGTTTTTGAAAAGCCAATTGAGATTTAGAAAAGATATGACGTTGATGCCAACGAAAGAGGGCTAGATCCATTAATCCTGAAAAGAAAGAGTTGGACAAACCTGTAGAAGGTTCTTCCCCGTCGGTACCTATGTCCATGTATTCTTCCTCAGAAGTCTCATCCTCATCGTCAGTAGGAAGAAGTTCTTCATCATCCCCCATCCTATTTCTACTCAAAAGGGAGGGTTTAGCAGACTTTTTCCCCTGTTTCTTTGAAAGCTCAGCCTTACGAGTAGCCTTGATAGTGATTTGAACCAACTGCTCGGCCTCCAACTCTGAAAGGCTCCTCACGCCTATAAACTCATTAGCAGAAAGGAACCACTTGCAGCTGAGGAAGGTAAGCAACGGCTTGCGCTTAGATGAAGGAAGAGCGAAGTAGGCTCCAGTACAGCCCACCATAGTCCAAAGCCATGCTCGAACGCCATCAATAAGCCCTCCCTCAGTCCTCAAACCATGGCTCGGATTCCTAACATACAGCTGGTCATAACCGAACTGGCGAGCAAAGCGACATGGAAGGTAAGGCTCTATATGACAACGTTTCTTCACCCGAAGAACAAGATATCCAACGCGGATGTTCACTAACCAACGGAAACAACCAGCGTCAAGAGAAGTCCGACCAGTCCTGGGTCTCTCCTCATCAATCAATACATCATCGTAACGGCCCGAGAAGCGAGGAAAACACTTGAAGAACTCCCAGCTCTTATGAACTTGAAGCTCTCCATGTACATCAGTGAACGTCTTCCCGAACCATTTACTCCTTTCCAATAGCTGCACAAAAGGGACGAAGACATCAACAGTACTGGGTGCCGACATCAAATCAGGACGGTGAAGAACGAGCCACGCCATCAGGTATGTATACGGAAGCTCGACCTTTACAGAAATAAGCTCGGTCGACGGTTCAGGACCCACCTGTGTAAAACCATCGACCAAATACCTAAGCCCACAATGGATGCCAGCAACCATCGCCGGAAGCAGAGAGAGCTCCCTCCCGTAAGCTAGCTGAACAGCAGGGAAGAGCACCTCAAGAGGTAAGGCATCAGAAAACTGATATGGAACGACGCACTTCTTCAACCAAATAGCAAGATAGCCGTCTAGCAGAGTCTTAGGATGAATGGACTTCTGTGCATGACAAAGGAATGTCCGAAACTTGATCCCTGCAGAAAAAGTTCCCTCAGCACTGGCAATAGTGAGAGAACAAGCCTCGGCCTTCTCCATTAACTCATTAATGGCAGAAGGTGTCAAAACGTCTAACTCACGAACAGTCTCACTTAAATCACCCTCCAAATGCTGGAATAGATAAACGACGAACTGCTTCAAGCTAATCTGTCTCTTCCTCTTCACCTGAGTGGTCACTTTGATTAGGGATGTATAATAGTGATATGTAAGATCCCAAAGTGTGTCATACATATCGGGCGAATCCTTCTTCATCCACTCCAATTGCAGGTTCGAGGGAAAGTACTCCTGATACGGACAATCCCCCATCAGAAGACCAGAAACTTTGTGCATCTCATGCAAAGCTAACCCTAACTCTCTACCGCAAGATAGAAATGTGTTACTATTGGGGACATATGTTTCTAATAATGCTAGGAAATGGCAACAGCTGACCAGGAATCCATACATGGCGGCTCGTATAGGCACATACAACCCACTGCTTCTCAGATCACTCTCCTAACGTCCCAAGACGTAACCAGTTATACGGGTCCACCATCCCTTGGGTTGTGAGTAAACCCAACCAAAACATCTAAAATCTAGTGGAGGTAACTTCCTCCCAAGCTTAGCCAAACGATTCCTCACAGTAGGAACAGCTGCTGATACCTCGTCTGGGGTGCGGTATCAATAACCAGAATCCCTGGTCGAAGACCGCGAATATAGTTATGCCCATCGGAGCCTAGAGTCTTATGGTGGGAGATATATCCGCAATGAACTCGGTCGCCATCATCTGTGAGATTCCAGGACATCCGTCGCTGTACAGCCTGCCCCTCCAAATGAGTAAACGAATGCTGACGGGGAATGGAAGGAATATAAAGAAGAGCTCTTTCGTCATTATTCAACCAATGCTCATCAGCAAAAGTCAACCAAGCCAGATCCTTAACGGAATCTCCAAACAGATAACTAGGCCTCTCTAAAGCCTGAGTGGAAATGGAGTATGCGGTAAAAGGAGCATTAGTGATCAACTGGCCTAACGAACGGCGTCCCCCATCTCGTATCAAACGGCAGGACTCATCGGAACGACTTCTATCAAACTGAAGAAGTGGACCAATAGCCTGCCTGTCCGTAATAGAAGAGAAAACCTCCCCACTGCAACCAGTAGTAGCATGAGGGGGAAGACTGTCTGTAGGGAATTCAACTGCAACAAAACAAGGGTAGAGTCAGAAAATTATTCATGAATTACACAAGAATTAAATCCATCTCACAAGAGAGCAAGATAGGATCTTCTATTGGGCAATTGGCGAGACGATTTTGAGTGTCTTACACTGGAAGAGCGGTATACATTATCACGTAAACAACGTGGTAACATACCCCGACCTACACAGTGTAAGACAACACGAAATCGCCCCAATATGCCGGAAGACTTGAATTGGCCAAGCAAAACAAGTCTGAAACCTCGATCCCTACGAAGGAGGATGTCGGCTCTTCCCGAACAACCCGCGAAGGGGCCAAACGAGGATATAGCAGAACCACGAATTTCCTGAAACCTCGATCCCCGCGAAGGAGGATGTCGGCTCTTTCCGAATGACCCGCGAAGGGGCCAAACGAGGATATAGTAGAACCACGAATTTCCTGAAACCTCGATCCCCACGAAGGAGGATGTTGGTTCTTCCCGAATGACCGGCGAAGGGATCAATCGGGGATACAGAAAGCACACAACACACATGCTCACCCCCCCCAAAGAGAAAGCCGCGGAGGAGGATGCCGCGTGAGCCTCCCTCTCGCTATGCTGTGAAAAGGAGCGACTCCTATGAAATCGCGATCGGTGCGGAGACATGGAGAACCTGCAATGAAAATTGACGGGTCAGGTATAATCATGAATCTGAACGCCCGAGATTTAAAAGGGAAATTAAGAAGTTTAACTAAAATCCTATAAAATAAATAGGATTTTATAGTTGAAGTCTAATTAAACCTATGAGTTATGTGCATGCAAAACAATGAGCTCATATTACGGTGTAAACCCTCATGATAAATTTTTTAGTGAAATACCCAAAATACCCCTCGTGTTCAAGGCTAAATCCTAGTCAAGGACACGCTCGAATTGGATCATGATCATCGTGTTTGTTCACCTAACACCCCCAATATCTCACAATTTTGGCTAATTTTACGAATAGACCCTTTTATAAAAATTTGGCTAATTTTGCGAATAAACCCCTCCACAAATTTCGGTTTAGTTTGCACTTACTCTCCTCAAAACTTTAATCATTGATTTGTGGTCTAAACTCTTGAAATTTCAGCCCTAAAATTTTAGCCCTTTTGTAAATAAACCCCTCTACAATATATGGTTGCTTTTTGCAATTAAACGCCTCAACAATGTTGATTCTTTTGCATGAAAACACCTCTTAAAGTTTGGCCAAATAGGTATGAAATCTCAGTCCCAAATTTTAGTCCACTTTTGCACAAAAGCCCTTAAATTTTAGTCTACTTTTGCACAAAAGCCCCTCAAATTTCGGACATAGTATTGTTTTTGCATAAAACCCCCCAAATCTTGATCCATGCACACAATCCATCATCAAGATCCTATCTTTTTCAAAAAACCTAATTCATGAAAACAAAAAGCTATGATCTTGGCATATGAATTCATGTCATACTCCCACATTACAAGCATAAAGTTATAATCTTTCTTAAAAAAAGAGAGAGTTTTGAAGGAGAACTTACCCAAATCAAGAAGGCTCCTTTGAGCTTGAAAATGAAGAAAAAACCTAGCCTTGAGGGGAGGATATTTTCGGCCAAGAGAAGAGCATGAAAAATCCGAATTTATGAGAAGATGGAGAGGTTTTAAAGAGGAGAATTCTAATGGGTTTGGAGTTCTTAGAGGAGGGGAACAATGGTGTTTGGATAAGAGGAGGAAGAAGATAGAGTTTAGGGGGGAAAAGGACTCTCTTTTGAAAATTTAAAAGAGGGGGAAGGTACATAATAGAAAAGGAAACAAAAGAAAGAGGAAAGAGAGACAAGTGTCTCGGTTTTTGAACCGAGACACCCTAGGGTGTCTCAGCCAAAGCCGAGACACCCAAGGGTGCCTCGGCCTTGGCCAAGACATCCAAGGGTGTCTCGGCCAAGGTTGAGACACTCACGGGTGTCTCAGCCCAGTTCGAGCCACCGGATGTTCTTTTCAAACCTGAATTTCACCCATGTTCGTCGATTTTTGGATATTTCGATAAAAACCAACACTAGTCAACGTACGACGTTCAAAACCCTAAGGTCAATGCCGGTCAATGCAAGTCAACGCGTTGCGACCAAAAGTCAACGTCGGGCGATTCGAAACCCTAAGGTCAACGTCGGTCAACGCGTAACCATAGGTCAACACCAGTCAATGCGTTACGACCAAAAGTTAACGTCGGGCGATTCGAAACCCTAAGGTCAATACCGGTCAACGCGTAACCCTAGGTCAATGCCGGTCAATGCGTTGCGGCCAAAAGTCAACGTCGGGCGATTCGAAACCCTAAGGTCAACGTCGGTCAATGCCGGTCAACACATAACCCTAGGTCAACACCAGTCAACGCGTTGCGATGAAAAAGTCAACTTCGGGCGATTCAAAATCCTAAGGTCAATGCCGGTCAACGCGTAACCATAGGTCAACGCCAGTCAACGCGTTGCGACCAAAAGTCAACGTCGGGCGATTCGAAACCCTAAAGTCAACGTCGGTCAATGCTAACCCTAGGTCAACGCCAGTCAACGCGTTATGACCAAAAGGCAACGTCGGGCGATTCGAAACCCTAAGGTCAACGTCGGTCAATGCGTAACCCTAGGTCAACGCTAGTCAACGCGCTGCGATGAAAAAGTCAACCTACTACGATCTGAAATCCTAAGTCAGCACGATACAATGGAGGTAGTCAATTCTAAGTCAACTCAATGACACAAACCAAACTCAACTCATCAGTTCTAGATTCGAGACTCCAACGACGGCCAGACGATAAACGCAGCACCGGAAGAACTTCAGCTATTCGTCAAAGCATCGAATAGATTAAAAATCAGAGGAGTCAAGAATTGAAGCTAACGACAGGTCCTTTACGCCGACTGAAGGCTGGACCAAGCACATCCAAAGTATTCTAGCCCCTTCTATAAAAGAAACGGGGCTGAAATGCTTTAGAGGGGGTATCTATAGGCATCGAAAATTACCTATAGGTCTCCACGAACAGCTCGGTGCTAAGAAAAGAGATGATGAACGTCACTATCTAGTTCACAGAAGCTTGATTGATGTTGATGAATGCTTAAAGTGGATCGATGAACTACGTGAAGTAACGGAGTTTCAGAATAACAAGGATACGAACCGATCGGGAACCTCACACCGCTTACAAAAAGGTGAAGCACCACTCATGTCCTGGTTTAATCCATAATGGTCTAATCATCAGAGCTTATAAATCTCCTCATCAGCTTTCCAACGCACTTTGAATCACTCAAATCCGAGTTCGGACAAAGAAATTACGGCGAAAACGGACAAGTGTACGGAAAAAAGGGTCTCAGCCTGAGTTGAGACACCCCGAGGTGTCTCGGCACAAGCGAGACACCCCAAGGTGTCTAAGCCTTGCTGAGACACCCAGGGGTGTCTCTAGGCGTAAAAATCGGCTGTTGTGCAGTTTCAACCACCCGAACACCCTTGGAGCCTATAAATACAGCCCCAGGCCCTTATTTTTTCAGAACTGGAATTTTAGAGAATTGGCGAAGCCCTGCCGGACTGAAGATTGATCAAGTTCTTCAACGCAAGAGAGAGAGATTCTTTAGATCTGCATCACCCGTGTCCGTCCCTTAGGGGTTATCCCATTGCGATAATCTTAAGAAGAGCAATTATCTCGCCGTTGTCGAGATAAGCGCTTCTACTTCTAGATTCCTTCGTGAATCGACGGACTTCTGGATTTGATCTGATTGTCAAGTAGTCTACGGATATCACGTCCCCGTCACTAGCTAAAGAACCACGCAAACAAGAAACGACGAACGGATCTTGTGTTATTTCGAGAAAGTTGTAACCTTTTATTTTCTTTTGTTGAAAATTTGAATTCTTTGTAAACGATTAATATTATAATGAATTCAGCAATGAAGGTAATTTCAGCGAAAACAGATGGCCTTAAACATAATTTACTTAGTATAAGTCAACTCTGTAATAAAGATTTTAAAATAATATATATGTTTTATCAATGAAGAATATTTCTAATGAACATTGTCTTCTTGCATCGTCTAATGATTTTATTTTATGGCATAAACGTTTTGATCATGTTAATTTTAAACATATTTCTAAAATTTCTAACAATAATTATGTTAAAGGTTTACCCAAGCTCTCTTATAAACATAATTTTTGTGATGCTTGTCAACAAGGTAAAATACATAAATCTTCTTTCAAATCTAAAGATATTATATCTTCAAGTAAACCACTAAAATTGATTCATATTGATCTTTTTGGTCCTTCTAGAGTAGTATCATTAAATGAAAGTAGATATGCATTTGTACTTGTTGATGATTTTTCAAGATTTATATGGGTAATATTTTTTAAAAATAAAAAATGATGATTTTAATGAGTTTTCTATCTTTTACAAAAGAATTCAAAAACAAAAGTCTCTTTCAATCATTACTATACATAATGATCATGGAGGAGAATTAAAAAATAAACTTTTTACAAATGTGTGTGATAAAAATGTTATTTCTCACACTTTTTCTTTTCCTCAAGCTGCTCCACAAAATTGTGTAGTAGAAAAAGAATAGGACTTTACAAGAATATGCTAGAACCATGTTGTATGATAGTAACCTACCAAAGTATTTTTGGACAGAAGCTGTCTCTACAGCATGTTATGTACTAAATAGAATATTATTAAGACCTACTTTAAAGAAAATACCTAATGAATTATTTTATGATAAAATTCCTAAAGTTTCTTATTTAAAGTGTTTGGTTGTAAATGTTTTATTTTGAACACAAAAGATAATTTAGACAAATTTGATTCTAAATCTGACGAATGAATCTTTGTTGGATATTCTAATCATAGCAAATCTTATAGAATATATAACAAAAGAACCTTAGTCATTGAAGAATCTATGCATGTTTTTTTTATGAGAATTTTACAAAAACACCTATTATTTTAAATAATGATGATGATTTAGCTGATATTATTCAAGACACTCCAATGTTAGATATTTCAAAAGATGAAAATTTACAAAATGATTTACCAAAGGATTTTGTAGAAGTTAAAAATCATCCACATTATTTGGTTATTAGAAATATTTCTAATAAAGTCACTACTAGATCTCATTTTAATTTAATTGCTCATTCAGTTTTTATTTCTATTATTCAACCTAAAAATATAAAAGAAGCTTTACTTGATGATTTTTGGATAATTGCCATGCAAGATGAATTAAACCAAATTACAAAAAATAATGTTTAAGATCTTGTACCTAGACCAAAAGATAAGTCCATTATTAGAACTAAATGGATTTTTAGAATAAATTAGATGAATCTGGACAAGTTATTAGAAACAAAGCTTGATTAGTTGCTCAATGTTATAATCAAAAAGAATGTATTGATTATGATGAAACATGTGCATCAGTGATTCGTTTAGAATCTATAAAAATTTTACTTGTATTTGCATGTTTTATGAATTTTAAATTATATCAAATGAATGTTAAAAGTACTTTGTTAAATGGTTTTATTAAAGAAGAAGTTTTTGTAGAACAACGTCTAGGTTTTGAAAATAAAAGTTTACCAAACCATGTTTTTAAACTTAAAAGGCTTTATATGGTCTAAAACAAGCACCCCGTGCTTGGTATAATAGATTAAAAAATTTCTTTTAACTTCTGGTTTTGAAATAGGAAAAGTTGATTCTATATTTTTTATAAAAATAAATAAAGATATACTATTAATTCAAATATATGTAGATGATATAATATTTGGTTCTACTAACGATAATCGTTGTCAAGAGTTTGCAAAGACTATACAAGATGAATTTGAAATGAGTCATATGGGTGAACTCAATTTTTTTGGACTACAAATCAAACAATTAAAGGAAGAGATTTTCATCAACCAAGGTAAGTATGCTAAAGATTTACTTAAACGCTTTGGAATGGAAAATACAACAAGTAAACCAACACCAATGAGTACAACTACATCTCCTGATAAAGATGAAAATGGTAAGAATGTTGATCAAAAGTTATATCGATGTATGATTGGTTCACTTCTTTACATTACTGCAAGTAGGCCTGATATTATGTTTAGTGTATGTTTATGTGCTAGATTTCAGTCTAATCCTAAAGAATCACATCTTAAAGCTGTAAAAAGAATTTCTAGATACCTAAAAATTACTATAGATTATAGTTTATTTTATCCTAAGAATAGCACATTTGATTTAGTATCATATAGTGATGTTGATTTTGCAGGATGTAAATCTGATAGAAAAAGTACAGGTGGTACATGTCATTTCCTTGGACATTCACTTGTATCTTGGTTTAGTAAAAAACAAAATTCAGTATTATTATCAACTACTGAAGCAGAATATATTGCTGGTAGTCTTGCATGTGCTCAAGTTCTTTGGATAAAACAAACTTTATCTGATTATGATATAGTTTGTCCCATATCATCAATAATGTGTGACAATACAAGTGTAATTAATTTATCTAACAATCCTATTCAACATTCACGTACAAAACATATTGATATAAGACACCATTTTCTACGTGATAATGTACTAAAAGATGTTATTTCTTTAGATTTATTTCAACTGATAAATAAATTGCTGAAATATTAACAAAACCTTTAAAAGAAGAAATATATGTTAAATGAAGAAGAGAATTAGGTATATGTTCTTTAGAAGATTTAAAATAAGTTTTTAAAATTAATATATATGCATTTCAACCTTAATAGTCGACTATTGAAGATAGTAGTCGACTACATGCACAAAAGCATATAAGAAATTATGTTTATTACAGTGTAGTCGACTAATTTTCTTAGTAGTCGACTATTCTCAGTTAAAACTAAAACCCTGTATTCTGTCAGTCACAATGTAGTTGACTATTTTTCTTAGTAGTCGACTACTTACATATGTTTTACACTTACTTACATTTTCCAGCACATTGGATTTTAACCTCTTATAACCAAAACCCAATACCCGTTTCACTTAAGTGAAATTCATCCCAACCACTCCTTTTTAACCTACTCAATCCTAGCCATATATTTAGATCAAATTTCACCATACATTTGATTTTTAATCTAATCTTGACCATACAGTTTATAATTCTTACAAAAAATATCATAAAAACCTAAACTACCCACTCTCTCTCTTCCATAACCGACCCATCTTCTTCCCAAGTTCAAAACCCACCGAAAATTTAGTTAGGGCATCTTCCACTTTCAACTCAAATGGTATAAGAATGCCTTAATATAGATGCTTTTATGAAGGGGGAGTAAATAAGTATAATGCACATTTATTTTTATTTTGCTTAAATTGTTTGTCATCATCAAAAAGGGGGAGAATGTTGAATATATTGCCCCAAATATATAGTTTTGATGATAACAACTTATGTACTATGTGTATTATGCACTAATATATCAATGCAGTTATTTACATCAAATATGATCAAGATATGTGAACAAAGTGCAGGTTGAGTTCAAGGCAATATGAAGTAAAGAAGAAGATATGCTATATGTCAAAATTGTAAATTTTCTCTTTTTCTTTACTTAGATTATATGTACAAGCATTGATCACTCACAACACATACACGCACATAATATTAGAACACACTAACACATGCTTAGTGTGTGGTTAACAATAGAAATCCCCTATGTTAACCATTAGAATTTATAGTTAACAAATCAACTCTTAGTAGTCGAAATAAATTTATAGTTAACCATTAGAATTTATAGAAATCCCCTATGTCAAAAATAAATTATATATCTCATTCATAACCCTTAGTAGTCGACTGCTACGATTATTAGTCGACTAATCAACTCTCAGACAGTAACTCAGGAATCTGGAGTTTTACAGTATAGTCGACTAATTATCTTAATAGTCGACTACTGAATATAGAGTCAAACTTTCCAGAAACTTTTCTTTCAGAGAGTAGTCGACTAATCGACTTAATAGTCGACTACTAAGTACTGAGTAAATTTTTCCAGAAACTTTTCTTTCAAGAAGTAGTCGACTACCTGCACAGAATAAAATTTTCCAGAAACTTTTCCAAAAAACTTTTGTTTTAGAGAGTAGTGACTAATGACCATTATAGTCGACTACTAAATAATTTTTCAGACTTTTCAAAATGAGATCTAATACATTATACTCGACTACTTTGCCTTATAGTCGACTACTAAAACAATTTTTCTGTACGTTTGTGTTTGAATTTGAAACAGTTTTTAGCCATTTATATCCGTTTAATTGATTCAAAAATTTGTCTTTTTAAGGGATATAAATAGGTTATAAGTTTAGAATTTTGGTGCATCAAAACATATCTATAAGCTTCAATTTTTATGCATAGTCAAGTGTAAAAATTCTGATTTTTGCTTGAGTATTGAGAAAAATAAAAATTCTGAAACAACTATTGTTCCTCATTATATACACAACGTGTTGAGAAAATTTTAGAGAATAAAGAGTTCATAAGCCACTGTTGCAATTCACAAATATATTAAGTCTTATAGGAGTTTTGTACATTGATTCAAGAAAAGGTTTCTCTCGGTTGTGAGAGGTGTAATCTCTTGGTGAAGAGATTGGTTGTAATTTGCAAGGACTTGCAAATTGGTCAAGTTTAGTTTTGTTTGATTTTGTAAGTTTTCTTTAAAATCATAATGGAAATTTTAAACGAGATTTGCTTGGGGACTGGATGTACACTGGGAAGGTGGAACCAGTATATATATGCTTGTTTTTGTAATGTTGATTTTATGTTGTTGTCATTTCTTCTTTGCAAAATATAATACTACTCCGCATAGAATTTTTATAAAACACTATTCATCCCCCCTAGTATTTTTAGTGTGATTAGATCAGATCCTACAACGCCGACGCGTTGTTAGCGTAGGGGGTGGGGGGTCAAGGTTGAAGTCATCTTTTGGCTTATAGTGAGGGGTGTCGAGAAGTAACACCTTTCGAGTCAACCCGCAAGGTGTCGAATAACTGGTCGAGTGGGCTCGTAACGAGTCGTCTTTGAGAAGAGAACCGAAAAGTACTGTCTTTGTAGTCGACCAAAGGAGATGTCGACTCGACGAGTCGGCTAAGTTGGGATCTTAGCGGTCCTGATCGTCAATTCGATTTGACAGGTGCATGTAGGGGGACACTTGTATGTTGCAGACAAAGGGCCACATTTTGACGACTGAAATCATCATAACAAACCCTAATAATTTTTGGTGTTTTTTAGTAAACTCCAAAACATTTAAAACACTCACTAAACCCCCAATAAGTTAAGAAATATCAGCAAATTATGGTGTTCTTACACTTAATCAGTGTTACCCCTAATTTTACATAGACAAAAATACCCTCAATGCCAATAATGTAAGAAAAACGAATCTCTTCCATATGCCCCCTCATATCATCCCTATATGTAGAATAACCCCCAAATAATTGAAAACTATGCATCTTTTCCCTGGAAATTATGAAGAATACATAACATCCTAGAAAAATAATTAGAAATTAGAAAGAGCATCTTGAAAATCAAAAAATTACAAAAAAAATGTCTGAAATTGTATAAATCCCCTTAAAATCTAAAATGTCCAAACATCCAAAATTGTAAAATCCCCTTTAAATTTTGAAATGTCCAAACATCCGCTTAACATCCAAAAATTACAAACAACCTCCAGAAAAATTAAAAAATTATAATAGCACCCTTTAAAATCAGAGAATACCCCCTAATAATCTAAAAAAAATACAAATAACCCCAAATAACCCCCTACGTAAGGCCCCATCCCTGGATCTTCTTCACCTAGACTATCTATCGCATCTGGCTTCATTTGAATCATAGATGTATTTATCGATGAATGTTTAGTTTCAACCTATATTTAAAAATCTAGACATCTTTTCACGAAAACCCTATACATTAGAGTTGTTCAAAATGATTTTAGATGGATTATGGTGATTTTCAATATGTTTTCTAAGTATCATCCAAAATCTGGTCCTTAACGGGTCCATATTATTGTAAATCCCAAAATACTCATTTCTACGTCCTATAAATACTCTTTTTGCATCGGCCTTCTCTCCATTCAATTGAGCCCAAGTCCTAGGTGAGCAAGACAAGAGACTTGGAGAAAGGAAAACTTCAATCAGAAGGCAAGTGCTTTCTCTCCCTTATTTAATTTCAATAAAATCTAGCTAAATAGCACTTAAATACCTTATAGTTTCACTCCTTTAGTATTTATATACCCTCAGTTGTATTTTTTAGGATTTATATACCATTAATTGGTCAAAATTTGCAAGTTAATACCCTATTTTTACAAATGTAAAAAATTTCATACGAAAGTTTTCATATAATATTCGTATGCTAATTTCAGAGCTTTTTAACCATTTATGTTCATTAAACTACTGTTAAATCTACCAAAATTCTAATTTAAATGTAACATAATTGTATTTTTAAAATAGAATTTAGAAAGATTTAACAATACATTCAACAAACTTATTAGAGAGAAAGTTATAGGATTAGCATATAAATATTATATAGGAACTTTTGAATAAAAAATTTTATGTTGGCAAAACAGAGGGTATTAACATGCAAATTTTGGCAAATTCAAGGTATATAAATGCTACGAAATACAAATGAGGGTATATAAGTGTTACGAAAGTGAAACTATAAGGTATTTAAATGCCATTTAGCCATAAAATCTAGTTTTTAGAATAGATTATCATCATCTCCATCGTGGGTATTGATTAATTTTTGATTCTATGAATGCTTGGTTGGTTTTGGTGTTAGGATTATGTCTTTGATTCTTTGTATAACTTCATAAGAATTAGTTATGGTTAGAGATCTATCATGATTAGGAGATTGAGTTTTATCATGATTAGAAGTTTGAATCCTGTTCTAATTAGGAAGTTAGGCTAGAGATAGGATTTTGGTTTCCCTATATATATTCTTCTATTGTTGAAGGAAAAACCAAGCAGAGAAGAGAGAGCCAATATTTTTGTAATCTAGGGTTATCAGAGGGCGTAGCCTGATTCAAGAATATTGTGCGAGAGGCGAGGGTTTCGTAGTCTTTGTCCGTGCAAAAGATTACATCATTGGGAGAGGGTTTCACGGTATTTGTCCGTGCAAAAGATTGTAAGGAGAGGGCTTTGGAGATAATATGAGAGTTGATTTATGTATGTGAGATTGAGAGATTAAGAGACAAGAGTTAAGTGGTTCCTCTTGTAGTTCTCCCTGATATATAGTGGATTTCTCGTATTGTTTCCCGTGGACAAAGGTCAAAGTTTGTCGACCACACCACGTAAATTTCGGTGTTCTTCCTTCTTTATTGTGGTTTTTTTCTTTATTCTTGATTGTGGTTGGCTTCTGAGTTGCGCAGATCACAGTAGGCGAGAAGACTAAAATTCCCCAACAAAGTGGTATCAGAGCTATGTTTATGGATCCGGAAGTGAGTTCGCAAGATAGAAGACGACATCGTGCAAGATTGAAGATCAGCGTTACAAGAAGCAAGATGAAGAGGAAAAAAGGTATTGTAGCAGGAAATACTGTAGCGGTGGTGGGAACACTGTTCACGGTGCAGATTGTTTTGTCTTTTGATCGAGGATTTGGAGGTGGAGTTTGGTGATCCAGGAGTCGTTCCTAGGGTTTTTCGATGTGCTGAGTTTGTTTTTAATGTCGGTTTTACCAAATTCAATCTCTATAGTTACTTATTTTAATTTTGATTATGGTTGGAGAATGATGACTTTTTCGGGTCCGAAGTTTGATATTCCATTATTCAATGACAAGACAAATCTAATGGCAGATAGCACAAACGAATATGTGATGGATAAGACTGGTGTAGAGAATCAGATATGATTCTAAAAGTAGAGTTTTAGCATATAATTATTCAGATTTATCGCGGGAGCATGAGTTGGTGGGTGTGTAGACTCGAGAAGGACAACACCAGATTAGGTGGAGCTTGCAAGCAAGCATGATAGAGTGACA
This sequence comes from Asparagus kiusianus, assembly GCA_022839385.1. NCBI lineage: Eukaryota > Viridiplantae > Streptophyta > Magnoliopsida > Asparagales > Asparagaceae > Asparagus > Asparagus kiusianus. The sequence goes on from BQKN01001014.1 coordinate 107,049, forward strand.
CACATTCTGATAGAGATGGCGACATTGGACTTGAAGACGATGAGCGTTCATATTCGGTCTAAGCCAAGTGATGGAGGAGATGAAGGCATCTGGCTCATAGTGTGGAGTAGGAGAGATGCACCGATATGATTATTTGAGACGAGCGATATAGGTAGAGTACGAGGACAAAAAGTGGAGAAGGCTACTGTCAAATTCGGGAGGAGAAGCATGGTTGATTTGCTTCTAACGGAAGAGATGGCGAAGATCTCTTGTTGCACAAAAGAGAGGTGGAGGCGCCACGAGGAAGTAGATGATAGTGACGGTCACGAGACATCCCAATTAGAGTGCATGTGCTTCAATTTGAAGTGCGAAAGAAATAGAAGACTCTAGCAGAAGAGACAAAATTTCAAGACGGCGATGATATATCTTCAAGGGAGTTTGGAAATCAAATCCAATGTGGAGATTGTTAGGATTGTGTTTTTGATTCTTTGTATAATTTCATGAGAACTAGATAGGGTTAGAGATCTATCATGATTAAGAGATTGGATTTCATCATCATTAGGAGTTTGAATCCTATTCTAATTATGAAGTTAGGTTAGAGATAGGATTTTAATTTCTCTATATATATTCTTCTATTGTTGGAGGAAAACCCAAGCAGAGAAGAGAGAACCAATATTCTTGTAATCTAGGGTTAGCAGAGGGCATAGCCTAATTCAAGAATATTTTGCGAGAGGCGAGAGTTTTGTAGTCTTTGTCCGTACAAAAGATTACATCATTGGGAGAGGGTTTCGCAGTCTTTATCCATGCAAAAGATTGTAAGAAAAGGGCTTTGGAGATAATATGAGAGTTGACTATGTATGTGAGGTTGGGAGATTAAGAGAAGAGAATTGAGTGGTTCCTCTTGTAGTTCTGTTAGGGAATCCAAAACAATCAAATCGGATTCTTGCCCTTCCGGACCTTGTGTTGAAAGTAGGAAAGTACGAAATTCACCACAAATAAAAATCAAAACTTGTAAAGAAGATAAAAGAGACGAACACATAGATTTAACGAAGTTCGGTAACGTGCCTACGTCCTCGGGAGCCACACCACACAATTCCTTTATTAATTGAAGAAGAATTACAAGCTCTCAAACTAGGGTTTTATCTCTCTGAGATTCTCTCTCTTTTCTACAGTAAAAAAACTCTCTTTTTTCGTGCTCTATCAAACCCTAAAACGTTTGAGTATTTATATCAAACTCAGCGCAAACAGAATTCCTAAACAGCTTAGGAAACTATTAAACAGCGTCACGGTCGACCGCCAAGTTCTCGCGATCGATCGTGAAAATCGACAGAGCCTAGAAAAGTTATAGGGTTTGGCGCAGTCGACCGCCAAGCTAGGCGCGGTCGATCGTGATCAAAAGACAGAAACTAAAATCCTACAGGGTTTGTGCGGTCGACCGCCACGGTCAACCGCGATCAGCTCCAGACTCTTCTGAGCTCCTGTGCATGTTCGCGGTCCACGACTTCTAATTTGGGTCTACACTTTAGACTAACAAGTTCTCCCTGATACATAGTGGATTTCTCGTATTGTTGCCCGTGGACGTAGGTCGAAGTTGGTCGACCGAACCACATAAATTTCGATGTTCTTTCTTCTTGATTGTGGTTGTTTTCTTTATTCTTGATTGTGGTTGGCTTCCGAGTTGCGCAGATCACAGTAGGCAGGGTGACTAAAATTCCCCAACATTTGGATGGGATTAGATGGAGACGGATCATGTTTAGAGTATAAATATCATATGGTTTCCTCTTCATGGTTGATTTGTATTTCCATGGTAATTTTATGAGTTTTGATCTAAAATTTATGGGTTTTCATTGCTATTAATGTGTAATATAGACCTAGAGCATTTGGAGATACTTGTGTTGAGATTTGAAAGAGCTCATTCGAGAAAACTTGACATTTTCATTTGATTTTGTATTTTCAATCTAATTTCGTGGATCCTTGATGAAAATAGTTCAAACTTGTTTGAAAATGATCCTAATGTATTTATTTATAATGGGTATTCATTAGAATTTTGAACCATTTTCCTATCAATTTGAGTGAAAATGCCAAAAAATCAAGCTGGAATTCGATGATCAGTCCATGGATGTTCTTGGTTCGTTGACGGGTTAGATTTATTGTAGGATATGGATTTTTTACAAATGTTCATAACTTTTGACTCGGTTGTCTTTTTAGAACATAGGCTCGGCAAAAAGCTTATTGAGTTCTCTTTATTTTGATCATATGGTTTCAATACTTCGGCTAGGTTTTTTGTTGTCTTCTACTCGTTTTAGTCAAAGAGGTCCATTTACATAACCTTTTTCAATGATAACTAGATTCCAAAATGATTTTCTTGCATTTTTTTGAGGTTTTCTTGGATTTGCTGGAAAAGGATTTTGACAAAGGAGATTATTTTTGAGACTTTGATTTGGTGTTAGGTTCAAGAACTAAGAAACCCAGAGCACTCGGGAAGAAGAGTCGGTGGATGTTCTTGCATTGGTTCCGCCGACGGTTTGAGGTGAATCCACCTTGGATTCCGTTCTCCTGATGCTCCATCGATGGTCCTTTGCTGACTATATGTCAAGTTCACGTGGCTTTAGTTGTCTCACTAGCAATAGGGGTAAAGAAAGGATAGAGGCACACTCTAAGCCACATCACCAACCACACTCCCTCTCTCTCTACAGGGCAGGGGGCCCCACATGTGATTTTTTTTAAAAATCACATGTAGGGCCCCCTGCCCTGTAGAGAGAGAGGGAGTGTGGTTGGTGGTGTACCTTAGAATGTGCCTGTAGCACTTCTCATAGGGGTAAGATCCCTCTGACAGGGGAGTCTGACGTGGCATTAGTGATTTAGTCGACGGAGGGTACCCTAGCTACCAACTAAGGACGTTACTATTTGGACATATTGCTTTTGTTTCTCGTTTTGGACCTCGTTGATGTACTCTACTGCTTCCATATGAGATGTGATTGTTTTCTTTGCTACTCAAAATATATCGATACCTAGGAATCCTACGATAATATGACAATCGTATTTTTATTTTGTTTTTAGGGAAAAATGTGTCCATGCCCTAAAAACAGAAACTTTATGTGACGAGACCCCATATAGTTTTCTCCATGTGAATCAGCCCCTTGAAGTGTGACACTTTGTACTGCAGCCCCTTTTTAGTAATTATTACATGCCATCTAAGCTAAAATCCCCAAATTATCCTTATCCTCTCTCCTCAATCCCTCAAACCAGCTCTCTCTCTCTCTCTCTCTCTCTCTCTCTCTCTCTCTCCTCTCTCTCTCAAGATCTCAAGCCCCATTCCTGCCCGCGACTACGCCCTTCACGACGACGTCGGGCTCTTATCTCCTCTCTCTCTCTCTCTCTCTCTCTCTCTCTCTCTCTCTCTCTCTCTCTCATCTCCTCTCTCCTCTCTCTCTCTCAAGCTCTCAAGCCCCATTCATGCCCGTGACTACGCCCTTCACGACGACGTCGGGCTCCAAATCCTCTCCTCCATCCTGCCTCATCGTCGTTGCTCATCGCCGCTCCCCGCCTCGCCCTTGACTACGCCGGAGCTCGCCACTGTCGGTAACTGCCTTGCCCTCGAGTTCGCCATCAACGTTATCGGGATGCTATCAACCCGGATGCTTGCCAAGAAGAAGCTACAGGCCTTCAACAACTTAGACTAACATATGTCGCATCACATGTTGATCGTGCCCATCATCAACTTTCACGATAACAAATGTTTTTTTTGGCTTTTTCAATATTCAGGAGAACAAAGTGATGTTGATTCGGATGGTAATTAATCAAAATATTATTTAAGCTTGCATCTAAATCTTTGAATTCCTCTCTTTTCGACTTGGGCTCTTGGGCAATGAATTGGTCGGAGTAGATTCTCCATTCGATTGCGTTTATTTGACAATGAATTGGTCGGAGTAGATTCTCCATGCTAGTTATAGCCCGCACTATGTTAGTTTTAGCTAGTTTTAGCTCTAATTCATCTTAGTTCTAAGCTCTTGGGCCCTCAAGTTAGTTCTAGCCCGCACCATGCTAGTTCTAGTCCGCACTATGTTAGTTCTAGCAAGTTGGGGCAAGTTAGAACTAATAATATTTGAAGCGATATAACGAGAGGTAGAAAATGAGTCCAAGTAAAAGGAAGATACCGTGTGATAGACAATATAAAGGGCTACACACCGGCGAAGACGGTGATAAAAATGGAGATCGGAGGTGGCCGAAAAACGCTGTTTTCTGCTCGTTGCTGCCGTCGAGCGATGTTTCGGACGTTACCGAGTGAGATAGAGAATAAGTTAGAGCGTGATACAAATTGGAGGTGATAGGCAACATGTAGTGCTACTCATCAAATAAAAAATCGGTAAAAACAGTGATTGGAGGTGATCGAAAAATGCGTACGAAGTCGGCACAAAACTGTAGTTTTTTGCAGTGCAATTTCTCGCCATTCAGGTTTGTTCTTCGCTGTTTGGAGCTTTTTAACGGAGGTGGGAGGAGCTTTTTTCTGTTCCCAAGAGCCTAGAACTAAGATGAATTAGAGCTAGAACTAGCTAGAACTAACATAGTGCAGGCTAGAACTAACATGGTATGGGCTAGAACTAAGAAGGTGCGGGTTAGAACTAACTTGAGGGCCCAAGAGTCTAAAATTAAGATGAATTAGAGCTAGAACTAGCTAGAACTAACATAATACGGGCTAGAACTAGAATGGTGCGGGCTAGAACTAAGAAGGTGTGGGTTAGAACTAACTTGAGGGCTCAATAGCCTAGAACTAAGATGAATTAGAACTAGAACTAACATAGTACGGGCTAGAACTAGCATGGTACGGGCTAGAACTAAGAAGATGCGGGTTAGAACTAACTTGAGGGCCCAATAGCCTAGAACTAAGATGAATTAGAGCTAGAACTAGCTAGAACTAACATAGTACGGGCTTGAACTAGCATGGTGCAGACTAGAACTAAGAAGGTACGGGTTAGAACTAACTTGAGGGCCTAAGAACCTAGAACTAAGATGAATTAGAGCTAGAACTAACAAAGTACGGGTTAGAACTAACATGGTGCGGGCTAGAACTAAGAAGATGCGGGTTAGAACTAACTTGAGGGCCCAATAACCTAGAACTAAGATGAATTAGAGCTAGAACAAGCTAGAACTAACATAGTGCAGGCTAGAACTAGCATGGTGCGGGCTAGAACTAAGAAAGTGCGGGTTAGAACTAACTTGAGGGCCCAAGAGCCTAGAACTAAGATGAATTAGAGCTAGAACTAGGTAGAACTAACAAAGTACGGGTTAGAACTAGCATGGTGCCTATCACCTCCAATTTGTGTCACGCTCTAACTCATTCTCTATCTCTCTCGGTAACGTCCGAAACATCGCTTGACGGCAGCAGCGAGCAGAAAACAGCAGCGTCGTGCCGACTTCACGCGCATTTTTCGGCCACCTCCGGTCTCCGTTTTTACCACCGTCTTCGCCGGTGTGTAGCCCTTTATATTATCTATCACATGGTATCTTCCTTTCACTTGGAATCATTTTCTATCTCTTGTTATATCGTTTTGAATATTATTAGTTCTAACTTGCCCCAACTTGCTAAAACTAACATAGTACGGGCTAATACTAGCATGGTGCGGGCTAGAACTAAGAAGGTGCAGGTCAGAACTAACTTGAGGGCCCAAGAGCCTAGAACTAAGATGAATTAGAGCTAGAACTAGCTAGAACTAACATAGTGCGGGCTAGAACTAGCATGGAGAATCTACTCCGACCAATTCATTGCCAAATAAACGCAATCGAATGGAGAATCTATTCCGACCAATTCATTGCCAAATAAACGCAATCGAATGGAGAATCTACTCCGACCAATTCATTGCCCAAGAGCCCAAGTCGAAAAGAGAGGAATTCAAAGGTTTAGATGTAAGCTTAAATAATGTTTTGATTAATTACCATCAGAATCGACATCACTTTGTTCTCCTGAATATTAAAAAAGCCAAAAAAACATTTGTTGTCGTGAAAGTTGATGCTGGACACGATCGACATGTGATGCGATATATGTTAGTCTAAGTTGTTGAAGACCTGTAGCTTTTTCTTGGCAAGCATCCGGGTTGATGGCATCTCGACAACGTTGATGGCAAACTCGAGGGCAAGGCAGTTAGCGACAGTGACGAACTCCGGCGTAGTCAAGGGCGATTTGAGGAGCGGCGACGAGCAACGGCGACGAGGCAGGATGGAGGAGAGGAGGGGAAGTGGTTGGAAACTCGAGGGCCCAACTCGCAAGCTAGGGCGCAGATCTGGAGCCCGACGTCATCGTGAAGGGCGTAGTCGTGGGGAGGAATGGGGCTTGAGAGCTTGAGAGAGAGAGAGGAGAGAGGAGATGGGAGAGAGAGAGGGGAGAAGGGCGTAGTCGCGGGCAGGAATGGGGCTTGAGAGCTTGAGAGAGAGAGAGAGGAGATAGAGAGGAGAGAGAGATGGTTTGAGGGATTGAGGAGAGAGGATAAGGATAATTTGGGGATTTTAGCTTAGCTGACATATAATAATTGTTAAAAGAGGCTGCAGTATAAAGTGTCATACTTCAAGGGGCTGATCTGGGAGCGGATTCCCCACCAGCAGGGGGACAGGAGACGGCCATCTCGAGGCACATCACGACCTACAAGCAACACCGGCGAGACCCGGGAAGACAACCCGATTGGGAGTCAGAGGATCCATAGTACCTGCAGCCTCCCGGACTTCATATTCATCATTTTTGAAAGTGGGGGTAAGGGATCTCTTTTCTGCAACGGACAAAAATCAGCGGAGCAGATTTGACTCGGCACAACCTAACGATACATCCAATACCAATGATCTGTGCCTACCGATACTCGACTCCTTTATGAGGGGCCTCATCACATGAAGTTTCTGTTTTTGGGGCATGGACACATTTTTCCCTTGTTTTTATGCCTTATTATATATGTTCAAGTTGTTGGGTGCTTGATGTTGAGAACCTATGAGATATAGACCTAGTGACATGACATGATAGGTGGTACATTGCATGAGGGCCGTAGGTGGATATGATCCATAGCTCGGGAACGTTGATTGTGAATCCTCGACTTAATCACTCCTTCGTTTATTCGGCTACATGCCAAATGAAAATTGGATAATATCTCACTATTTTATACGTTCAATATTGGACATTGGACGTTATGTGGTTGATCTAGGACACGTCCTTGTTTGATTGTTAGAATACATCTCGTTTGTTTGATTATGGGCATAATATACTACTTGGGGCATGAGTTTCTGTTAAAATGTATCGAGTTATAACGAGATTTGCGGCTATGGATTTCGTATATCACATGTTCGAGTATGAAGATCACCAACTAGGTAAGGACATCCAAAAGGTGTTGTAGGATTTGAGGAAGCACATACTAAAAACTAGAGGGGATGAATAGTGTTATTTAAAAATTTTACAAGATGAATTATAACTTGCAAGAATCACAAACAAGAGATTTATACTGGTTCCACCATCCCGGGTGTACATCCAGTCCCCAAGCGAATCTCGCTTGAGATTTCCACTATGATTTTGAAACCAATTACAAAATCAAACATGACCAATTTGCAAGTCCCTACAAATTACAACATCAATCTCTACACCAAGAGATCTTTTCTCACACCCGAGAGAAACCTTCTTTGAAAAAACACAAATCCCTATAAGTCTTGATGTGAATGTGAAGTGCAGCAGTGGCTTAGGAACTTTTACTCTCTGAAAATTTGTCTAATCAATCTTTAGTAATGATGGAAGACAAAGGCAATCTCAGAGCTTTTTTTCTTGACACTTAGAATGAAAATTTGAATCAAGAGAGCATGAATTTGCACAAATTTCGAATCTTATGTATATGAAAGTTGGTGAGCAAATTCTGAAGTTAACACCTATTTATAGCCTCTGAAAAACTCAAATTTTAAACCCAACTAACATTTTAAAATGGCTATAAACGTTCACTTATTCAAATTCAGAACAGTTAAAAAACTGTCTCTGTAGTCGACTACTAGTCTTAGTAGTCGACTACACTGAGTCTATTCAGACTCTGTGAAGTCAGAAAACTAGTTAGTAGTCAACTACTAATGGCATTAGTCGACTAATCTGTAAGACTAAAATTTCTGTAAGTTTGAACTGACAATGAGTAGTCGACTATTAAGTATAGTAGTCGACTAATCTGTAAATTCACGGTTTCTGTAACTTTGACTAAGGCTTGGGTAGTCGACTATTAAGGGTATTAGTCAACTACTGATACATAAATATGATATATATGATATGTTTTGAGACTCACTCTATATCTATAAACTCTAATGGTTAACTTAGGGGATTTTTATAATTAACCACACACTAAGCATGTGCTAGTGTGTTCTAAATACTATGTGTGTGTATGTGTTGTGAGTGATCAAGGCATTTAACAAATATTCTACCTAATGAAAGAAAACCCAAAATACAATTATATGATTGAAGCATATTAATTTCTGTCATCTCCAATTATCCTTGTATCAACTTCAATTGTCTTGTATTGCCTTGTGTCTTGAGTATCTCTTTGAATATTATTGTTGATTTTGCTTTGATACTGCAAAACATATGTTAGCACAAAATACACACAACATATAATATTTGTTATCATCAAAACAAACATATCTTGGGGTTAAGATATCCAACATTCTCCCTCTTTTTATTGATGACAAATAAATTGTGTTAGAAAATATATAAAAAAATATTTACTCCCCCTTCATCAAATCATTAGTTAAACTCTTTTACTTCCCATGTATCAAAGCATTAGTAAAAATAATAATTTTTCTATATATCTCCCCCTTTGTTATTAGCAAAAAGAATATAGGCATATCTTGTATCCTTCCCCCTTTTGAGTACCTAAAATATAAACAATTTCCTTGTGGTACCCACTTTTATTGGGTCCGAAAGGATTAGCCTTTGGAAATCCAAACCCGTTTAGAATTTGGTTTCCATTTGTTAGTATACAAATAATCTTTAGAATAACAAACATCATTCATATAGGATTCAATATAAACATCCTTATTATGAGAATTCAAATGTTTAGCAACCCAAATATAATTATCCCTAGCATGTATATTCTTTGCAAATGAATGACTAATCTTAGAATATGAATTAGTCTTCAAACTATTGCTTTCTTTAACAAATCCAAGTCCCAAATAATTGTTAGAAAGTTGTTGATGAGATAATAAGTCATTCAAATTCTCTTTTACTTTATGAATTTTGAAACATTTTTCAAAATATCTTCATACTTGATTTTCAAAGATGAAATATTATTTTCCAAATCTAAAATACGAGAATTTAAAGAAGATGTTTCTGTTTTAAGAAAAGAATTTTCTTCAAATAATTTCTCATTTTCCTTTTTCAAAAACTTGTTTTTCACTTTTTCCTTTTTAAATTCAAAAAATAATTCATTGAAAGCATTCAATAATTCATCATTATTAAATTTATAGCATACCTCATCTTTTAGAGCCATAAAGCACATGTTTGCCACTTCCTTGTCCGTTTCTTCTTCTTCATCGGATGAAGATGCATCATTGTCATCCCAATTGACTGCCAATGTCTTCTTCTTCTTCTTGAACTGTTCAGATTTGTTCTTGAATTTGGACTTCAGAATAGGACAATCTTTCTTCATATGACCTGTTTTGTTACATTTATAACAAATAATATTATCGTTAGTATCTTTAACCTTTTTATACTTACTTTGTATAAGGAACTTTTTGAATTTTCTTGAAAGTGCGTCAATGTCTTCATCATCATCATCTGAATTGTATGTGTAGGATGTCGTATTGAAAGCAAATAGTTTCTTCTCTGGTTGTTCTTGTTGGCCTTTTTATTTTGATAATGTTTTAACAAATAATTTACAATAAATATTGCTTGTCTAGTGCTTTTATTTTCTTATTTATTCTAAGCAAACAATAAGCCGGAGGTTGGATAGAATTGAGCCTACGCGATCACATCAAATAGAGGTTGGTGGAAATATCAGTATGAATCCATTGCACATCAAATTATATTCAAGTTCAAGTTTCATCCGCATGGTTTACTAAGTCGAGCTTATGAAGATCAAGATAGCTTGGATAATTTAGTTTTAGGTTATATTATATGTATTGGTACTTTAAGCTGATACGAGTCGCCAGACGAGCATCATTGATCGCAGAATTATCAAGAGTGGGTTGTGAAGAAGACAAAAGAAAACACAAAGAATTGAGTTGATCAAAGAAAAATACCTTCTCTAGATTATGAGAAATATTATATTACAAATCTCTCTCTCACAATCTCCTTGATCTCGTTTTAGAATACTATCTGGTTAGTTAACCATAGAAAAGTCGTGTTTTAACATATATCAAACACAAAACCTAAAGAGAACAAGAAACTAGAAGTCTGGCTCAGTCCGACTCGCTATCGACCGCAGAACCCATCGCGGTCGACCGTGGCAAATGACCGAAACTAAGTATCGACTACAGGATTTGGCAGTCGACCGTCGAACCCATCACGGTCGACCGTCAAAAGTTCAGATACTTTTCCTAAGCTGTGCACGTTCACGGTCGACCGTGGCATCACGTGCGATCGACCGCTGGAAGTCCAAAGTGTCTCCTGCGATTTTTCCTGTACTTTTCAACGTTGCCGATTTCAACGACTTCATCCACATCTCTATTCTTAAGATATCATAAGAATCATCTATCCTCAAGCTCCCATGAGGATCACTATGCTCTTAAAGCAAGGAAGAAGATACACCCGTATCATGGTTCCTCCTTTAGAAACTTGAAGTTTCGTTCAAGTTAGAACTGTAGCTGAGGGAACTCGTGAGCCTCTCCTTCTTTTCTGAACCACTTGGCCTTGGCATCTGGTCTCGATGTTCGATAGGAAACAACTTTTTTGTCCCGCGTCTCATTGTAGTCACCTTCCGCTCCAAATTGCAACCCTCTTTCAGTGGCTCTTCATAAGAACGAATACATAGCGCAAAAAAATTCTTGCTTGCATTCACTAACCTCTTCACTCGGTTCACTATCACCAAGTTTGTCTCCTTCAGAAGAGATGTCAAACAAAATATGAACTTTTTACCATATTTGGTGAATGTGTACTTCTGAGCCCGCCTCTTGTAGATCGCGTATCTATCCCACAAATAGGGATTTCCTAGTATAACCTGACAAACATCCAATGGAACTACGTCGCACGTGACCTCATCAGTATACGACTCATGGAGCTCAAATCTAAAAGTGTATTGATCAACTACACTCCGCCCCATCTCCTTTTGAATCCACCCCAATGGATAGGGCTTTGGATGCTTGACTGTCTTCAGACCCAGCTTCTGAACCAAAGCCACGGTTATCAAATTCTTCTCGCTGACTGGATCAACTATGGCATCTACCAAACTGGTCTTCACCTGTAACTTAAGAACAAAGAGCTGCTCTCTAGGGTCATTATCCTCTTTCGTGGCTTGCTTCCCCGTTATAAGGTTGAGACTATTGTTGGGCTCTGTCATCCCCGGGACTTCTTTCAGAACTTGAGCTATCACATATGCCTTTTTCTCCTCCTTCTTCTTCAACCCCCTTGGTTTGAGATGAGGATACTTTTCCCAGCACCGATCAGCTACGTGCCTGTCTTCTCGCAATGACTACAAATCAGCCATGTTTTCCCTGGATCACCCTTCCTCTTCTCCTCCTTAGATTGAGAACCACTAGACTTGCCTCCAGCTTATTTTGCATCTCCCTTTGCTTCGTTGCTCCTCTTTTTCTTGCCTTCGATGGCAATAGCCTTCACGCTCTCCTCTACAATAGGTTCCACCGTGAATAACTTCATCTCCTTCTGGATGTAATCGCTCAATCCCGCCATATACTTCATAAATACAGAATATTCCTCTGTCACAATGTTGAGGACCATCGCCTGCTGCTGGAACTCTATGGTGTATTCTTACACGGTTTGATTGACTCTTTGTTGCAAGCCGTACCACTTGTACCAACGCTCTTTGATGAACCCTATCAGGTAGAACTGCTTCCTTAGTAGTTCCTTGAACTTGTTCCACGACACCGCCTTCTTTTCCTGCTTGCAATAGAATTTCCACCATGTCAATGCATGCCCCGGAAGCTTCAAAGTCGGGAATACGAGTTTCTATTTAGGTGAATATCCGTAGAGGGTAAAATATGTCTCCATCCGCTAGATCCAATCGTCAAGTCTCTCAACATTGACACTCCTATCATAAACATGAATCTCCACCTTAAAGTCTATCTTCAAATTCTGATAAGAACCATTACCCCCTTGATGCGGAACGGTCTTGAAAATCTCGGCTTCCTCTTCAGAATCAGATTCATCGCCTCCCCAATTGGACTCTACAAGTTTCTTCTTGCCCTTCGAAGAAGATTCCTCTTTTTTGTCCTTTCCTTAGAAAATATTGACGATCTGTGTGAGAGTCAAACCCATTGTCTCCATCTATTTCTCCAATGCATCTAGTCTTGCTGAACTATCCCGTTTAGTTATCTTCTTCTTCCTTAATCTCTGAACTCCTTCCAAAGAAATAAGGATCTCATCTAGATTCTTGTATTACGATCGAGTAAGGACCATACACAGAATCCCCCTTCATAGGATCTAATCGCTCTAATACCAACTTGATACGAGTCGTCGGACGAGCACCCTTGATCGCAAAATTATCAAGAGTGGGTTGTGAAGAAGATAAAAGAAAACACACAAAGAATTGAGTTGGTCGAAGGAAAATACATTTTCTAGATTATGAGAAATCTCCAATGTGGTCGAAGGAAAATACACATATTACAAATCTATCTCTCACAATCTCTCTAGATCAAAGAACAAACTCCCTAATCTTGTTTTTGAATACCATCTGGTTAGTTAACCCTAGAAAAGTTATGTTTTAATATATATCAAACACAAAACCTAAAGCGAACAGGAAACTAAAAGTCTGGCCCGGCCCGACTCGCAGTCGATCGTAGAACCCATCACGGTCGACCGCGACAAACGACCAAAACTCAATATTGACTACAGGGTTTGGTGGTCGACCACAGAACCCATCACGGTCGATCGTGAAAAGTCTAGAGCCTTTTCCTGAGCTATGCACGTTCGCGGTCGACCACGGCGTCACGTGCGGTCGACCGTGGCGTCACGTGCGATCGACCGCGACGTCACGTGCGGTCGACCGCGACGTCACGTGCGGTCGACCGCCGCATCACGTACAGCCGACCGCTGAAAGTCCAGAGTGTCTCCTACAGTTTTTCCTGTACTCTTCGACGTTGCCGCCTTCAACGACTTCATCCACGTCTCTATTCTTAAGATACCATGAGAATCATCTATCCTCAAGCTCCCATGAGGATCGCTAAGCTCCTGAAGCAAGGAAGAAGATACACTCGTATCATAAGCTCAATCATACACACACATACACGTTTTGACTATACACACACACACGCGCGCACACATTTTGGTTTTTGGTTTTCAAGTTTAAATATGAAACAAATATATGTTTGTTTTCATATGGTTAAGTTTTTTTTGTTTAGTTATGTAGATATGAAACAAATATATATTCATATACACATTTACTTGTTTCATATTCTATTGTATTTGGAAAATATTGAGTTATTGGTTTATGGACTTAACAATCATTATATATATATATTATTAAGTCTATAAAATCTTTTTATAAAGTTCCAAAACTTGGTTTATGTTAAAACATCAAATTTCATGTCTATCAACTTTTCATGTTTTGGATATTTTTGTAAAATGATGAGTTTTCACAAATGTGAAGTGCAATTCCAAATTTTTTTTGTAACATGTCTATTATCATGTTTATAATCATTTACCAAAGTTTTGTAATTTTTTAAATTTATTTGCTATTTTTAAAGGCACTTCAAAAATTAGATTTACTGTTTTAATCAGGCTGATAACTTGTTATTAGTTGACTGATGGAGTTTATCAGTCGACTGATGAACTCACCTAAAATTACAAAATTTTCTATTTTTGCGACTGATAAACTATCAGTCGACTGATGAGGTCATCAATCGACTGATGGGATCTTTAGTCGACAGATGAGCTGTGAGCTGCCTATAACGGTCAGCTCATCAGTCGACTGATACTGTTCATCAGTCGACCGATGGTCTCTAACAGCTAGTTTTTTCATATTTTCAGATTTTCGTTTTTTGTCTTTTTCCTTAGTTTTCTTTTGCTTTAGGGTTTCCTATATTATACCTCATTCCTCCCAACCATCCAAGAGAGTTTCTAAACAAGTTTAAGAAAGTTTCTAAAAGAGTTTAAATGTTTCAAAGTTTGTTTACAAGTTTGTTTATGAAGAAATTTTCACAAGACATTGAGGAGATTATTATTTGTGTTTGAGAATTTAACTCATCTCTCTCTCTCTCTCTCTCTCTCTTGTCATCTTTAGAGAAGTGTTTCTAAACTCAATCTAGCTTTATATTTATATATAATTGTTTGATTATTATTTTATTAAGCTAGAGTTTATATTGAGTTTAGTTTTGATTTTATTCTTATTGTTTACACACATCCACTTGAACTTAAGTATTTTCATACATAGTATATTTGGGGCTGTGAGATTGTGACATTGAGTGTGGGCTTAATTGAGTTCTCACCTTGTTTAGAAGAGAACAAATCATTTTGTTATTGTGCTTTTATTGTGAAATCATTTTGTAATACACTTGTACACCAAAAGAAGTGTGTGGTAAGAGACGAGGTCGATTTCAAGAGGAGTGACGTTGGTAGTAAAGCCTAGAGAGAGATTATAAATTTGAGCACTTGAGAAAGGACACAAGCTAGAGACCAATACTTAGAGGGTGTAGAGTATGATTACAAGAGTGTGAGATTATAGAGTTTTCGGTGAGCTAGAAAACCGAGTGTGGATGTGTAAACGTTTTTCGGGTGAACGTCGAAAACCTGGTGGTGTAGTGGATTCTCCCTGAGAGTGGGGAGCGAAGACGTAGGTCAAAAGGACCGAACTCCGTGATCATTTTCTTGTGTTTGAGTTTGGCTTTGGCCTACTTCTTTTGTGCTTTGTTATATTTCATATCGCCATTGGTTCATGTTATTACGCCCTTATTTATATTGCATATCATTGCATATAATTATTATATATCATTCTTGCTAGGATATATTTGTTAATAAGTTTTAAATTAGCATTAATTTAAATTAGATTAGCATACATCCTATTAACCCCCTTTTAGGGTGCTTTCAATTGGTATCAGAGCTTGGTACTCTTTGATTTGTGGCTTAACCGTCTTAAGTTAAAGATCCAAGCTTTCATATTTTTACTAATCTAGTTTTGATAATTTTCTTATTGCTTACATAATATATCATGGACATGCACGCTGCATCTTGTTTAGGTTATGCTATTAATATTGCTCCTAAATTTGATAATTTTCCCTATGCACAATGGTGTGTTAGATTTAAGCTTTTTATTAGAACTAGACACTTTGATTTATGGAAGATTATTTATTATGCTTATGTTATGCCCACATTGGAGAAATCCAAGTGGAGCAATGAAGATAAAATAATGTTTACAATGAACAAGCTTTTGTTAGAATTCTTACATAATGCATTTGATTCATCTTTTTCTAACAAGCTTGATTCTTTTGATAGTGTTTACACATTATGAAAATTTATAGAAGCACATCAAGGGAACTTGGAGGAGATCCAACACATTTTGGCGGCTTCTTCCTCAAGTTCAAAAGGAGCATCTTCATGTACACGGCCACTAGACAATAGCCCTAGTGAGATATGTGAGTCCAATAATGATGATGAATTATCTATTGATGAACTTGCCGCAGATATGAATTATTAATGCATAATTATAAGAAGTTACAATAAAATTTTGCTAATTTAAAAAGCAAGCATGTTGCATTAAAATTCGATCATGAGTTATTAGATTCTTAGTTTGATTCTATTTCTAATAAAAATGTGATCCTAAAAAAATAATGATAAACTTAAATTGGATCATGATTCTTTATCAAACATTGCTAATTTAACTCATGAGAAAAATAATGTCATATTAGAAGTAGAAAACATGAAAAATAATGTTATCTCTTTTGCGAATAATTATATTTGTTCTACTTCTAATAACAATGCTTGTATACAAAATTATGAGTTGAATCTTGTTAAGGATCATATATCATCTTTAGATTCAACCATTAAAACATGCATTGATAATAATAACAAGCTTATGGACTTGTTTGCAAAGTCTTGTGTAAATTCTTCCAAGACTCTTACATACTATGCACACATATATAACAAAATTTATAAGTGTTCTATTTGCGGCCGAAATGGCCATATTACCAAAATTTGTTATAATGCACAAAACTCCATAAAGCCTAATCATGTTTGTGCATCCCATCAAGCTTCTTCATCACATACACATGTACACACACATAAAGATCATCATAAATATGCTCATATGTATAAATGTGCTTTTTGTGGTAGGTTTGGCGATTTGGCCAAATTTTATTTTGATTTGAAAAATATTTCTCATTTGCAAAAAACTTCAAATAAATTACCTTTGTTTGCTAATGTTCCTCGTGCACACTCATATGTGTTTGGTGTGAAAGTTGACATTTTCATTAATGAACTCCTTACAACTTCAGTCGTTACAATGAAAACAAAAAGATAGTCTTTTTATAATATTCTTACACAATGAAAACAAAAAATTACAACTCTCGTCAAAACAAACACAACGGACGTTTATCACCCGCTGTTTGCGTGTGATCTTTGCCTGTGCTGGGGTTTATCCGTAAACCACCGAACGATCAGATCTAGATGTAGATTTCATTAACTCGCGAAGGAGTCAAGAAACCAAAGTAATTATCTCGGCAACAGCGAGATAACCACTCTTCTCGAGATCACAACAACGATGCGATCTCAAGGGAAGAATTAGGCTGCAGATCTGTCGAACTCTCCTTCTTTATACCGAAGAATTGGCTAAAATATCCTCCTCCTCTCTGAAATTTGTGGCTCTTTAGGCTCTAATTCAGCAGGGCTTCGCCGAGGATCGAGAATTTCAGATCCATGCAAATGAAGGCACTAGGGCTGTATTTATAGGCTCGGAAGCTCTGTTTTCGGATAAAAACGACCGATTCATTCTTATCCTCAGTTATAACCACTTTATCATGTTCTAGGATAATATTAGATCAGTTAAAACAAATCCAGGCAGTTAACGGTTAAAAACGGCTCAAAATAACGTTTTTGGGTCTACGGATACCTGTAGTGTCTCAGGCATGGCTGAGACACTTAGGGTGTCTCGGCCTTGGCCGAAACACTCGCAGTGTCTCCGCTAAGGCCTGGGTACCGTTCAGGCATGCCCCGGTCAAAGTCGGTGTATCTTTGTCGTCTGAACTCGGAATTACACTACTCAAAGTTCGTATGAAAGCCAACAAAGAGATCTACAATCTCCCATAGTTGAATCATACATAGAATAGACGATACACAAGGGGCGCTTCATCTTTCGTAAGCGAAGCGTAACTCCCGATCAGTTCATATCTTCGTTATTCTGCAGTTCCGATGCTTCTTACGGTCCGTTGACTCACTTCATACGCTTATTTACGTCAAATAAGCTTTTGTGTCTCGGATAGTGATGTTCACCGTCTTCTCTGTCTTGACCACGTGCAGGAATCTGTGGGCAATTTTTAACGCCTATAGATACCCCCTCCAAAGTGTTTCAGTCTCGTTTCTTTTATAGAAGAGCTTGGAATACTTTGGAAAAAATAGGCCAAGCCTTCAATCATTTGACTTCTTCAGCTTTCAGTCTACTCAGTATTTTCCGGTGCTGCGTTTATCGTCTGACCGTTGGCGAAATATTGAACTGAAGTTGGTGTGTAAGTTTCTGAATTTAGCTCGTGTCGTTGAGTTGACGTTGAATTGATTGTCTTCGTCGGGAGTTGGTATCTGAAACACGATTGAACTTCCTAAAATCATCCTTTGACCAGGATTTTTTCTCTTGTCCTTATTTTGGCAAAATTAT
>BQKN01001014.1:125009-137125 GCA_022839385.1 Asparagus kiusianus
GATTTTTTCTCTTGTCCTTATTTTGGCAAAATTATCGATGCGTTGACCGGTATCGACCTTCACTGTAATGCGTTGACCAGCATTAACCCTTGTTGTAATGTGTTGACCGGTGTTAACATAGTTTATACTCGTACGTTTGTTGGAGTCTATACAGTTTAAGCTCTTAAGGTATTAGAGCGTGGCGGTCCCAAACGTTAGGGTTGCAGGACCAATTGTTAAAGATGATTCATCTGCATGTATGGATCTTATCCTGAAGTTGTCGGATCCTCAAGTCATGAGACTAACTAATGGGGTTGGTGCATCAATAACTCTCACATTTATAGGATTTTTAGCAAATCCTCATCCATCAACCGGTTTGATGAACCTTTATTGATTATCTTTTGAGTCGGGCTAGCATGCAGATTTTTTAAGTCTGTTCTGTATGTAACGTTGTACTAAAAAAGTTAACTCTTTTAATGCTATGATGTTGAATACGTAGAATTCGTCTTTCTCACGGGAATAGACTATCCGACAACATGTGTTAGACGTAGACTTAGGATTTTTGACAAATCCTTAACCATCAACGGATTTGATGCGCCTTTACCGATTACCATTTGAATCAGACTTGCATGCAGATTGTTTAAGTCCATTCCGCATGCTAGCCCGACTCAAACGGTAATCAATAAAGGCTTATCAAACCCGTTGATGGCTGAGGGTTTGCCAAAAATCCTATAAATGTAAGAGTCATTGATGCGCCAACCCCATTAGTTAGTCTCATGACTTGAGGATCCGATAACTTCAGGATAAGATCCAAACATACAGATGAATCATCTTTAATAGTTGGTCCTGCAACCCCAATGTTTGGAAACGTCATGCTCCAATGCCTTAAGAGCATAAACTGTGTAGACTCCAGCAAACGTATGAGTATAAACTGTGTTAACGCCGGTCAACACATTACAACAAGGGTTAACGCCGGTCAACGCGTTACAGTGAAGGTCGATGCCGGTCAACGCATCGATAATTTTGCCAAAATAAGGCCAAGGGAAAAAATTCAGGTCAAAGGATGATTTTAGGGAGTTTAATCGTATTTCAGATACCAACTCCCAATGAAGATAATCAGTTCAACGTCAACTCAACGACACGAGCTAAATTTAGAAACTTACACACCAACTTCAGTTCAAGATTTTGACAACGGTCAAACAATAAATGTAGTACCGGAACAATTTCATCTATTTGACAAAATACTAAGTAGACTGAAAGCTAAAGAAGTCAAACGATTGAAGGCTGGGCTCATCTTATCCAAAGTATTCCAGACTCTTCTATAAAAGAAACAAGGCTGAAACACTTTGGAGGGGTATCTGTAAGCGTCAAAAATTGCCCACGGATTCCCACACGCGGCTTGAGACAGAGAGAAGACGATGAACATCACTATCCGAGTCACAGAAGCTTATTTGACATCGACAAACGCATGAAATGAGTCGACGAACAGTATGAAGCAACGGAACTGCAGAATAACAAAGATACGAACTGGTCGGGAGTTATGCTTCACTTACGAAAGACAAAATGTCCCTCTTGTCTCGTCTACTCCATGTATGATTCAACCATGGGAGCTTGTAGATCTCTTCGTCGGCTTTCTTACACACTTTGAATAGCATAATTCCGAGTTCAGATGATAAAGATACAACGATTTTGACCGGGGCTCGCCTGAACTGTGCCCAGGCCTTGGCTAAGACACTGCGGGCCGAGACACTGCGGTATCCGCAGACCTAAAAACGCTGTTTTGAGCCGTTTTCAACTGTTAACCGCCTAGATTTGTTCCAACTGATATAATGTTATCCTAGAACATGATAAAGTGGTTATAACTGAGGATAAGAGTGAATCGGTCGTTCTTATCAAAAACAGAGCTCCTAAAGCCTATAAATACAATCCTAGGACCTTTATTTGTATGGATCTGGAATTCTCGAGCATTGGCGAAGCCCTACTGAATTGGGGACTGAAGAGCCACGAATTTCAGAGAGGAGGAGATTTTAGCGAATTCTTCGGCATAAAGAATGAGAGTTCGACAGATCTGCAGTCCAATTCTTCCCTTGAGATCGCATTGTTGCTGTAATATCGAGAAGAGTGGTTATCTCGTTGTTGCCAAGATAATTGCTTTGATTTCTTAACTCCTTCGTGAGTCAACAAAATCTACATCTAGATCTGATCATTCGGTGGTCCACGGATAAACCCCAACACAGACAAAGATCCCATGCAAACAACGGGTGATAAACATCTGTTGTGTTTGTTTTGACGAGAGTTGTAATTTTTCATTTTCATTATGTAAGAGTCTTATAAAAAGACTATATTTTTGTTTTTATTATAACGACTGAATTTGTAATGAGTTCATCAATGAAGATGTTAACTTTCACACCAAACAAGCTAGCGACCACAGTGGGAGATTTGAGACGATCCTAACTGTACGAAGATTTGATCGCTCGATTTAAAAGTGGACCTCTTATTCATAAAAGGAACTGAGAGGAGATTTTGGTTATGGCCTTAACTGTAGGAAGGTTTGACCAGGATAAACAGTGGGAGTAGGAGTACAAATCACAGTGGGAGTATTGAGTTGTACTAATCACTCAGTAGGGGTTCTTGGTATAAGTGATAATGACTTAACACGAAAAAGTTTGACAATTATCAAAGATTAGCAGACTAAAATTCCAAGCATTATATATGAACTCTAACAATAGGAGTGTTGAGTGCACAGACACAACAGAAGTTTAAGTGGATTAAACCAGTAAGAGTTTTAAGGGACCCACCATCAATTAATCTAACCAGTAAGGGATTTTGTGGTGGAAGATTGTGAATCATCAAACACTAGTGGTTTTTTTGTGAGGGAAGATTGATCTAACAAAGTGATCAAATCTCGTCTCGGTAAAAGAGTGCTTGGAAGTTGGTGAGATTGATTCCGGCAATTGGATGCATTTCACTCATGGAAGCATTCAGAGTCCAAATGGGAGTTTCTTATTCATTCCTTTTTTGTAGTGACTAGGTTATCCCTAAGAATACACCATATAGCATTCTTTCGGGAACTTCCATTACATGAATCATCCACCCCTAGGTTTTTTGCGAAACTGGGTCTATCATTGTACTCAGTTGTATGATCGGTTTATCCTTAAGAATATTATATGTAATAGTCTCCAGTAACTTTCCATCAAAGATAGGAAATAGTCTATACTCGTATACCTGTTGGAGTATGCAGGGAGCAGTTTAACCTCATGCACCTGTTAGAGGATTGAGAGAAGCATTTTAACCTCTTATACTTATCGGAGGATTGAGAAGCAATTTATACTCGTATACTCTTCGTAGTGTCAGGGAGAAGCAGTTTATACTCTTATACTTATCGGAGTGATGGGAGAAGTAGTTTATACTCTTATACTCGTCGGAGTCTCGGAAGGAGCAGTTTATACTCATATACTTTCAGAGTATCAGGGAGAAGCAGTTTATACTCTTATACTTATCGGAGTGATGGGAGAAGCAGTTTATACTCTTATATTCGTCGGAGTCTCGGAAGGAGCAGTTTATACTCATATACTTTTCGGAGTGTCAGGGAGAAGCAGTTTATACTCTTACACTTATTGGAGTGATGGGAGGTCATGCATTGACCGTCATTGCCACGCGTTGACTGGCGTTGACCTTAGGGTTTCGCATCGTTATTGTGCCATCCCGTTAATTTGTATGCTTTCAAAGTTCCTCATGGGGTGGTACAATAACGAAGAAGCGACTCGACCTGGGGTTCTAGGTGTCAAGTGATAAGGTTTTAACACAAAGAGGTTTGACAATTGTCAAAGATTAGTAGACTAAAATTCCAAGCATTGTGTCTGTGCACTCAACACATCCTTAGCATTGGTTATATATAGACACCACTCTTAAAAAGAATCCAAGACACCCAACTAATTTCAATAACAAACATGATCAAAACAACAACCAAATAGCTAATCAAGCGAGGGCCAAAAAAAGTCGATCCCCTCGAGCTTAGCCTATATATGTATTCATTTCTTCACCATCCACCCTCGACCTCAAACTTTTTCTTACAATTATCCGAGCCAACGGCTATAAAAGAAGCAACGGCAGCGACGGCTGTGACATCGGTGTGGCTTGGATAAAAACAGCAATCGGAGAGAGAGATCACCGCAATTCTTCTACCAAAAACCTCAACAACTTCCAACATCAAGTACCAAAATCCAAGTATAGCAATCCCCAGTGCAAGACACAGCTCCTGTTGTTGTTGCATGACAAGAAGAATACCACCCATGTTATAATGCTTTGTCGTTGGAGGTAAATCTAGTTCAAGGAGAAAGCTATTTATAGAGCCATGAGGGGTCACCGCTTTGTCCTTTGGGGAATATGTTGAGGTGAGAGATTCTGATGATGCACTGAATCCAATGAGATTGTGATCATATTCAGAGGCTGGTGGCTGAGAATGTTGATAGTTTAAAGATTTATCTGAGACCATGTGATATGTGATGATGTTGAGTGAGTTGAATTTACTTCACACGGAAGATGTGTATGCATTGAGACAGTGTGATGAATAAATGAAATGAGCCACTATTTTAGGAGAGGATGGGTGAGACTTTGAGGGCATTTTGATGGCCATGCTGTTGGTTATTATATGCCATGGCAAAGTTTTTCGATTTTTGAGGGGTCAAGTAGGGCCACATGGGTCTGAGCTCTCTACCCAAAAAAAAAAAAAAAACTACCCCTTGAAAACAGTGAATGATATAGTTTTTATGAGTAGGAGAAAATATCTTGCCAAGACTGTCTCTAGCAACAAATGTGCGCACAAAGAATATCATTTTTTTGATCTCTACGCGAATATCGAAATCTAATGACCCATTTTTATACCTTCACCAATACTCAAAAGCATCATAATGGTTCTTCTTACTTCAGAGGACTCATACTGAGCATAAAGTGGAAGTCAATAAGAACAGAAATTGATTAGCTGAACAAAGCAACGCACGCTCATCAGTTAATAGCAGCAAACAAGTTGTCACACAAGTTAGCATCATAACGAACTAACCCACGCCCGCAAAGTGTTTAAAAGGTAAATAACTAAAACAAGAAGATTAACAACATGTGACCACTCTAATCTGCTACAGTACCTGGACTTAAAACTTACACACATAATCAGAACTCGTTTAAAAGCAAGCAATGTCACCCCCATCTTCTTTCAGCTTGATCTCGAATTGCTGGTCAAAGTACAGGGAGTCGTCGAGTTCAAAGAGGTCCTCAATATTCTCATAACCTGAAAATGTTGATGATGCTCTTTTAATCCCAAATGTTTTACTAATTGCATCAATTCTATGTGGCTTGGTTGCCACTGTTAAGCAATATGAAGACTATAATACAAGTGCAACAATGGAGAAGAAAATGAAAACTCATAGAGAGTGATATGAATGTAGTCAACTCAGCAAAATAATGGGCCAGAAAGATACCTGACTTTGAGTGAGCATTGACTCTGGGACTAGGAGGAAGCACCTCTTGCTCAAACTCCAACTTAAAGCTATCTTCAGTGTCTGATGGAATTTCCTGTATGAGAAGCAGAAGCAGAAAGTACAGACAGTTAAATAACCACGTAGATCTTCACTTCCTAAGGCCTGTAGCCACCGACATATAAAGTATATTATCTATGTAACATCTATAGAATCGTCAAACAACACAAGAAAGAGGTTACTGATAAAAGGTGAATAATAAATGCTACAGAAATTATCAACAGCATAAATTGTAAGCTTTAGTAGATACCATCTTTCTTACCGCATTAACTCAAAACTGAACTGGCACAACTGGAAGCTCTTTGTAAAAAGAAATAAGACAGGATTGGATAGACCTTGAGCAGAACACACGCCTTTTTGTGAAATCCATGACAGGGCTGGTTAAATAGGAAGATGCAAATAATACACAAAAAAATCAGGAGGCTGGCAGGATTGAGTCATCAGAGACACCTGAGCAACTCAGCTACCACATTACTCGTGATAATAACCAATGCTATGGTTTCCTCAGCCAATTCCATGTGTTTGAGGCAACTACAATCTGCATAAAAAATTTACTGATATTACGATTATACATGTCATTTGGTTTTTATTCTTCTCCATTTAATCATTCATGACATAAACGCACTCCTTGACCTACTTTAGAGAGTGATCATCCAATATTTTAATAAACAATCTTGGAGATTCAACTGCTCAGAATTCAGATATATATTCAAAGTTCATTCTTTCTCCGCAGCCACGGGGGGCAGTGTTTGATTACTTCTAACCCTTTCATCGCATTTGGAATATACATATGCCTCTTAAACGTCGCACCTGCATGTGGCTTACCCTTAATAACAAATGTTGACAAGCAACAACCTTATCATAAGATAATTGGCTGAAGATTACAAACTCATCTTCTGCAAAGATGTGATGGAATCAATTATGCCACAATTTTTTTCCCCCTAACCATACTTTCTCCACAGCATATGGATCAAATACTCTAGGACTTCTCTACTTCAGTTTGCAATCATCCATTTTGGACCTTTAGAGTACATACAGATTTGAAGTTCCCCAAACAACATTGATATCATTTCCATAGCAAACATACATTGATATCATTTGAATAGCACTCATAGTAATAGTTGCTCCAGATTGAATGTCAAAAGCTAGTCTCTAATCCTAAGATCAACCATCTGACTGCATCACCTCATTGTTGGTTGCTATTTGTGGGTACGGGCAACCAATACGTAAGTATCACAGCAATCCACTTTTAGACCAACCGGTCACATTAAAATTCTGCTGGTTCTCCTCCATTACAATTCTGCTGCTCCATCCACCATCTCTTGGTCCATACTTCTTGCTTCACTTCATCCTACATGTAATTTATACCTTGTATATATCCTCTTTTTAATAAATTGGTACACTCTCCAAAAAAGCAAAAGAATAGAGTTCATTCTCTTCAAGTCATATCCTAGTATAATGATCTCTAACAATAAGCATAGACTTTAAGGGTATGCGATAGATAGACAGCATGGCATAGATTCGTGGTTATGGAAAATTCCAAGAATACAAAGTATGGACACCACGTAGATAAACCACTAGTTAAAAATAATAATCTCAGTTAAGAGAGTGGAAAATTAAATAAACGCATCAACAATGCAAATGGAATTGCACTAGATTTCCTTCTCAAAATCATGGAAACAAATCTTATTCATCTGTGGTATGTTCAAAAGACCTAATAAATTGTAAATAATCTTCGAAATATCTAACGAGCATCCATCACGTATCCGAGGACCCAAGTACCGAATACACTTCAGGCATGGACACATCACCAATATCAAAGTATCCATGCAAGATAGAAAAATAAAAGGGAAACCTATGAAATAAACCCTTTAAATGCACTTTTATATTTAAAGTCAAATGATTGTATCTACTTCATCATCCTACTTATTGGATGCCCATTGTTATCCTTCCATCAGGAGGTGAGAGGATCCATTTGTGCGGGCATTAAGTAACAACATTTCCTTTTGAAAAGAATGAAGTATAAAGTTGACTAAACTGAGCATTTTTGCATATTCTTTCAAAAATGGAATTGACATTGGGAAGTTATCACTATCTGCCAAAAAGGCGCTCAATACATGTTTGAAGTATAACAGGTTTGATATCGATCATTTACGAGGATCTATTCTGTAGATATTGGAAACAGACAAATCAATTCCTAGGGATTGCTTAATTAAACCTTTCATTGCAAAATTGATTACCTTAACCGGAATTTCTAGCCCAAAGGTCATATCTGTCCATGCACGCAAACCAGCCATTGCCTTATCGACTTTCTTCCTTACACCTAATTCATTACAAAGGTACACATTGATTAGCAGATAAATAAACAGGTAAACAGTGTAGGTAAAAGAGAATATATAGACTAACTAGCAAAAGAAAAGGTATGGTGGATGAAGAATTACGTTCTTCTTGCTGTTGGACCTCAAGCTTTCGCATGTCATTTCCTGAAAAATGCATATGCTCAATTCCCTCCTTAGCCCATTCTTGGCACCTTGCTATCTCCTCATCAGTGAGAATATTTCTCTTTGGTGCCTTCTTGGCAGTCTCCCGAGTGGGGGCTTTGTCTTTTAGAATAGTTAGACAAGATTTCTCTTTTAGAGCAGGACGCAATGGCTTCGGAGCCTTGGACAAATCCCTCAGCGCTTTTCGTTCTTGACGATTCTTCACAGGCTTCGGCAGTTCATGCTTCAAACCCTCGACGCCCTTTCCTGTTACATAACTTGAAAGTCAGTAGTAATGCCTAATAAACCATCATATGCCAGATTTATGTAGTGGAGGACAATGAATACCTCTAGGAACGTGTAGGTTCTCATTTTGAAGAGCACCGGTCTTAGCCCCCTCCAAACTTTTTCCTGTAACACAGCTTGATATCGGTCACAATCATCTACAAATCATTAAATTATTGATTTAAATGCAAAACAATGATGCAATCATAAAATGACAGAAAATCGGATGATACCTCTACGAATGTGTAGATTCTCGTTTTGAAGAACAGCCGGAGTTAGTGAAGCCATCTCTGTTTATAGCAATAAAATAAAATAAAATAACAAAGAGATTTCAGAGAAAAAGAATCGGAATATCTCAGTTATGACTACAAAACAGCAAAGAAGTCAGTATAAACGACTAGTGATCTTGAGAAAAAGAACAATTTATAGCAATTTAAAATGATAAAGTTGTTCCTCTAAGATTATTTTAATTTTCAGACAATCCAATATGAAATTTTGAGCGAATTTTGACCATCTATTGCAATTTAACAGGATAAATTATTGAAAAAAATAAAATATCCCCCCTCCAATGTCTCAAATTTTAACAGAGCAACCCATATTATTTTGGATGCACGAATTAAAAAATTATAAAGAATTTTCGAAGGATTCAGTAACCCTATCAAAAAATTAGCAAATTTCTTTGATCTACAGTAAAAGAGAAGAAAAAAAGAAAAAGAACAAGAACAAGAACAAGAACAAGAAAAAGAACGAGATTGAAACCCTAACGTATCGATTGAGAGAAGTAGTGCTCGGAGAAACGACATTACCAGAAAATCAAGCGCTAATGTTGAAGACGATATCGCTGTTCAAAACCCTAATTTGAGCGGAGAATCGCAGCAGAAGGATCGAGGAGTTATCTGTGATTGGCAGAAGAGTGAAAGTGGGGAAACAACGGCTAGTATGAGAGCAGGGAGAAAGAGAAAGGGTTGTTTTGAAATTTGGAGTAAATACCTAAACTACCCTTTTCCCCATGAGTACAAGTGTTTATTTATAATAATGTCTACACGGTTAGGATAGGAATCAGATACTCGCACGGATGAGTTTTACATAGTGAATGTCTCATAATCCCGCTCGCAACTATTTTAATTTTAGAAAGCCCCCTTTAAGTTTAGACATATTTTAGATAAACTCACTCTACTTTGAAAATTGGAGCAACCCCCTCAACCATGGGGTGTCTCACAATACCCTCCTATTCTTTCACACTTAATTTTCTCACCAACCCCCTGATGTTATTTCAAAATGTAAAATAACTAAAGTATTCTTTTAAAAATCAATCTATTTAGTTATAACGAAATCCCCAACCGGTGAAAAAGATCTTGATTAATTTACAATGTTTTCCCTCTCTTTGGACTCTCTTTCTCTTATCTTTAAAAAATCAGATTAATTTTCTATGATTGAGGTGTATTTTCATCTTTTTTAGTCATCTACTTATTATTGACATGCTAGAACTAATGGTGTTAGCTTTTAGAGCGAAAAGTGAGAATAGTGCATAGGGATTTCTCGAATTTCAAACTTGAGGGGGTTTATCTATAATATGCTGAAACCTGAAGATGGTTTCTCAAATTAAAATAGTTGAGAGGGGTTTTCTCAAAATTTCAAACTTGATGGGTGTTTATTTACAATATTTTCAAACCTGAAGGTGGTTTCTCAAATTAAAATAGTTGAGTTGGGTTTTCTCAGAAACGCCTCATATTTAAGGGGGGGCTAAGTGAGAAAAGTTCAACGGGTTATCTTAAATTTTCATAATTGAGGGGATTATCTACATTATATGCTCAAACTTGGGAGGAGGAGGAGAGAGGGGGGAGGGGGTTCTCAAATTAAAATAGTTTTTTTTTTTTTTTTGGGGGGGGGTCAAAAATTTCTCATTTAGCTCTTATTTAGAGACTTTCTGCATAAGTTTTTTCTTTATTTTTTATATTTAAATATATAATTATGAGATTTTTTTAAATATGGATAGTTATAATCTGATAAGGATTACAAAATATTTAATTATTAGAATTTTCTAATTATGAATAATTTGAAGATTCTTTGGTGGATATATTTTTATATTTAAACATTATGAGGTTTTTATTAAAATATGCATAGTTATAATCTGATAAGAATTACCAAATATTTGACCATAATTTTCTAATTATGGACAATTTTAATTTGATGAGAATTCTTAGGTGAATATAAGATTTAGTGTCCACTTAACATCTTCTGATATGATATAGGGACACGTGTACTTATGATATGACATATATCAGCTTTTGGTGTCTTTATAATATGACACATGTTAAATTTTTGCGTATCTAGGAGTTTCACCAATTATGTTTATATAAAAATGAGAGATATATAAGCAGATATATATGTGAATACAAGAAAACTATATAATATTAAAAATATGGTTCATAATGATACAAGTGAGTTCATTAATATATTCATTATATATGAAAAACTAAGATTACATCTTAGATCTCTTATCATCAAATACATTTAAAAAATCGACTAAACATTTCCAATCAAACGAATGAGATAAAAAATAGATGCTAGGATCATCAAATGAAATAAGGGTTTTTTTTGAAAATCTAGATTACGGACTTTTATTAGCGAATAGCTCAGGCGTTTGAGGCAAAGAAATATGTGGAATTTAACGTTTATTTGTGACGATATTCTAAAGAGGATTCCACAATTTCTTTTTGCTATGTATTTAGACTTGTTCTAAAGAGGATTACACGACTTTCACTAATAAGTTGGCGTTTGTTTCTCAAATTTTTAGCTTTGCTGTTACAATCCATTTATTTGAAAATTTTTTAAATGGGGCAAAAAAAAGTGCTTGTGGTATTCTACAGCAGAGAATAAAACTAGGATGTTCACATCCAATACTCATGTTTATTTTCTTAATATTGAAGGGTGCAGATTATATGGCTTTATCTGATTGTGCTTTATGTTTGATTTTTAGCTCCGTTTGTTTATGTGAATCAGCTAGTTTTTTTTTTAACATGTGAGGGTTTTGTTACTTTGTATTGATAATATTCATCTAAATAATTGCAGCATCTCTCCAACAAACAAGAAAAATTGACAAGTAGT
The DNA here is from genome assembly GCA_022839385.1 of Asparagus kiusianus. Classification (NCBI taxonomy): domain Eukaryota; kingdom Viridiplantae; phylum Streptophyta; class Magnoliopsida; order Asparagales; family Asparagaceae; genus Asparagus; species Asparagus kiusianus. The sequence goes on from BQKN01001014.1 coordinate 136,393, forward strand.
GCCAACCTAGGTAAGGTCAAAAGTGAAACTCGCATGCATTTGGGGGGGGGGGGGTAATATTAGTATTTTATAGGAAACTAATATATTTATATTAGTATTTGATCACATAAGACTTCATGAACCCTAAGGAGTTGTTTGACTGACGGTAAGTGTAATTGCAGTGCAAATGCAAGTTATATGGTACTACAATTATTGTAACTGTAGTTGTAGTTACAATACATTGATTCAATTTCATAAGAGTTATTCGTGGATAGAACCAATGTTGAGTTTTTAGAGTTTCCACCCGCATATGGCCTATTTGTCAAAAAAGAAATCATTAATTCTCTCTTTTTCTGAGGGTAAAATGTCACAAAAAGAAATTTGCTCAAAGAGTCTATATGGCAAGAAAAAAAAATATTAATTCTCTCTTTCTCTGAGGATAAAACGTCACAAAAAAACTCGCTCAAAATGTTTATCTGGCAAAAACAAAAACAAAACAGAAAAGAACAGAAGAAAGAAACTACAAGAGTAAGTCCGAAATAGAGATGCTACAAGGCATCTATCTGCAACTAACCCTTTTTAAATTCCACGGTTTAAGAGTGCAGTTCCACGGTCTTAGCTCTCTAGTTAAGCTCATCCAACATATTTAAATTGTGGAGGGGGATGAGATGCTTACATTACATTACAATATGACGGAAGACTAGAGGGGGGAAGAGATCCTAACATGTATAGCTTAATTAGTGTTAGAAAAAAA
>BQKN01001014.1:140584-156864 GCA_022839385.1 Asparagus kiusianus
GACTGATGAACTTGCCTAGAATTGTAAAAGTTTCTATTTTTGCAACTGATAAACTATCAATCAACTGATGAGGTCATCAGTCGACTGATGAGATCTTCAATCGACAGATGAGCTGTGAGCTGCCTATAACGGTCAGCTCATCAGTCGACTGATATTGTTCATCAGTCGACCGACGGCCTCTAAATGCTAGTTTTTTCAGATTTTCATATTTTCGTTTTTTTTTTGTCTTTTTCCTTGGTTTTCTTCTTGGCTTTGGGGTTTCCTATATATACTCCATCATACCTCATTCCTCTCAACCATCCAAGAGAGTTTCTAAACAAGTTTAAGAAAGTTTCTAAAAGAGTTTAAGGGTTTCAAAGTTTGTTTGTGAAGAAATTTTCACAAGAGCTTAAGGAGATCATCATTTGTGTTTGGGAATTCAACTCATCCCTCTCTCTTGTCATCTTTAGAGAAGTGTTTCTAAACTCAATCTAGCTTTACATTTATATATAATTGTTTGATTATCATTTTATTAATCTAGAATTTATATTGAGTTGGTTTTATTCTCATTATTTACACACACTCACTTGAGCTTAAGTATTTTCATACACAGTATATTTGGGGTTGTGAGATTGTGACATTGAGTGTGGGCTTAATTGATTTCTCACATTGTTTAGAGAACAAATTATTTTGTTATTGTGCTTTTATTGCGAGATCACTTTGTAGTACACTTGTATACCGAGAGAAGTGTGTGGTGAGAGACCGGGTCGGTTCCAAGAGGAGTGACGTCGGTAGTAAAGCCTAGAGAGAGGTCGTAAATCTGAGCACTTGAGGAAGGACACTGGCTAAAAACCAACACTTAGAGGGTGTAGAGTATGATTGCAAGAGTGTGAGATTGTAGAGTTTTCGGTGAGCTAGAAAACCGAGTGTGGAAGTGTAAACGTTTTTCAGGTGAGCGTTGAGAACCCGGTTGTGTAGTGGATTCTCCCCGTGAGTGGAGAGCGGAGACGTAGGTCACCGAACTCCGTGATCATTTTCTTGTGTTTGAGTTTGGTCTTGGAGTATTTCTTTTGTGCTTTGTTATATTTCATATCGCCATTGGTTCATGTTATTTCGCCCTTGTTTATATTACATATCCTTGTATATAATTGTTGTATATCATTCTTGCTATGATATATTTGTTAATAAATTTTAAATTGGCATTAAATCGGATTAGATCAGCATACACACTATTCACCCCCTCTAGGGTGCTTTCAGTTCTCTCTCCCTTCTATCTTGAAGTTGTACTTCATATGCCATTAGATTCCCAACGAGATTTTCTAGAGTGAGTGTTGAGAGAGATTGGCTTCTTCAATTGATGTCGTCTTCTTCTCCCATTCGGTGTGAGTGTACGAAGTACTTTTCTCACCATCTTCAATTGTGTATATTCTTTTCCAAGAGCAATTAGATAGTTGCTGATGTCGGTGAATCTTGTGATCATTTCAGAGATCGTCTCATGTTCCTTCATTTTGAATAATTCAAACTTGTACACAAGAACAGAGATTTTATATTCTTTTACTTTATTTGTACATTCGTGTGTTACCTCTAATGTATGCCAAATTTGATGGGCTGAAGTGAAAGTAGACAGCAGTTGAATTCATTCTTGTCCAATGCACAAAACAGCGCATTCATTACATTGGAGTCCAGATTCACATTTTTTCTTTGAGCAAGTGTCCATTTGGTGTATGGAGTGGTTGGTTTTGTGAATTATGTCTCAACGATGTTCCAAAGATCAAGTCAAGTGATTGGAGGTAGATCTTCATTCTGCACTATTTGGGGAAAAAGTTGATGTCTTCATTGATGTATTCATTACAACTTCAGTTGTTACAATAAAAATAAAAAAGATAGTCTTTTTATAAGACTCTTACAAAAATGAAAACGAAAATTACAACTTTCCTTTCAACAAACGCAACGGACGTTTATCCTCCGCTGCTTGCGTGAGATCTTAGCCTGTGACGGGGATGTTAATATCCGTGGACTACCAAATGATCAGATTAGATCCTGAGCTTCGTTGATTCATGAAGGAATCAAGAAACCGAAGCAATTATCTCACCAACAGCGAGATAATCACTCTTCTCGAGATCACCGGAACGGGGCAATCTCAAAGGAAGGAACTGGGAACTGTAGATCTGACGAGCTCATCTTCTTTATATTGACGAACTCAATCCGATATCCTCCTCTTTTCTGAAATTCATGCTCCTTCAGTCTTTAATTCAGCAGGGCTTCGCCGACACTCGAGAATTCTAGATCAGAAAAAATGAAGGCCCTGTGGCTGTATTTATAGGCTTTGGGACCTCTATTTTCGGATAAGAATGACCGATTCACTCTTATCCTCACTCGTAACCACTTTATCACGTTCTAGGATAGGTTCAGGTCAGTTGGAACAAATCCAGGTGGTTAACGATCGAAAAATGACTCAAAACAGCCAAAACAGACTTTCGGGGTCTAAGACACCCGCGGTGTCTCGGTAGTGGCCGAGACACCATGAATGTCTTGGCCTTGGCCGAGACACCATGAGTGTCTCGGCCAAGAGTGTCTCGGCCAAGGCCGAGACACTTGCAGTGTCTTGGTGTTGGCCGAGACACTCGTAGTGTCTTAGCTTAGGTTCTAGGCACCGTTCTGCATGTCCCATCCGTTTTTATCATATTTTCGTCGTCCGAACTCGGAATCGCGCGATTCAATATGCATTAGAAAGCTGACAAGAAGATATACAAGCTCCCATGGTTGAATGACATGTGGGATACGAAGGGCGCTTTGTGTTTTGTAAGTGACGCGTAGCTCCCGATCAGTTCGTGCTTTCGTTATTCTGAAGTTTTGTTGCTTCACACGGTTTGTTGACTCACTTCATGCGCTTGTCGACGTAAAATAAGCTTCTGTGACTCAGATAGTGATGTTCACCATCTTCTCTCTATCTTGAGCCGCGTGCGGGAACCTATAGGTATTTTTAGACGCCTACAGATACCCCCTCTAAGGTGTTTCAGTCTCGTTTCTTTTATAGAGGAGGCTGAAGTACTTTGGATGTGATCGGTCCAACCTTCAGTCGGTGTAAAAGGACCTGTAGTTAGCTTTGATTCTTGACTCCTTCAATTTTTAGTCTATTCAATATTTTAACGAATAGCTAAAATTCTTCAGGCGCTGCGTTTATCGTCTGGCCGTCGTCGAAGTCTCGAATCAAAAACTGGTGAGTTGATTTTGGCTCGTGTCGTCGAATTAACTGAGAGCTGACTATCTCTGTCACAATGCGTTAACCGACGTTGACTCAGAGCTACGCGTTGACCGACATTGACTCAGAGCTACGCGCTGACCGGTGTTGACCTTAGGGTTTCGTATCGATTGGTGTTGACTTGTGTTGACCTAGGGCTACACGTTGACCGGCGTTGACCTTAGGGTTTCGTATCGATCAGTGTTGGCTTGTGTTGACCTAGGGCTATGCGTTGACCGGCGTTAACCTTAGGGTTTCGTATCGATCGGCGTTGACTTTCATCGCAATGTGTTAACTGGCGTTGACCTAGGGCTACATGATGACCAGCGTTTACCTTAGGGTTTCGCATCGATCGGTGTTAACACAGTTTATACTCGTACATTTGTTGGAGTAACACAGTTTAAGCTCTTAAGGTATTGGAGCATGGCGATCCCAAATGCTGGGACTGCAAGACAACTGTTAAAGTTGATTCATCTGCATGTATGAAAGTTGTCGGATCCTCAAGTCATGAGACCAACTAATGGAACTGGTGCGTCAATGACTCTTATATTTATAGGATTTTTGGCAAACTCTCAGTCATCAATGGGTTTGATGAGCCTTTACTGACTACCGTTTGAGTCGGGCTAGCATACGGATTGTTTAAGTCCGTTCCGCATGTGACGTTATGCTAAGAGAGTTAACTCTCTTAGTGTTACGATATTGAATATATAGACTTCGTCTTTCTCACGAGAATAGACTACCCGACAACACGTGTTAAGCGCTGACTTATCCCTACTTTGGCTTCAGGATAAAATTCCCCAGACTTGGATTCTGGTGTCTTTTTCAATCGGTGAAAGACTAAACCGACAACGCGTGTTAGGCGTTGACTTATCCCTTTTTAGGATTCATGATAAAATTTCACATACGTGTAAGGTACAGATTATGGTGTTATTAATAACAACCTGCCACAATGTCGAATATGTGGACTTTTGTCCTTTTTTTACGGTCAAGGACTAACCGACAACGTGTTAGGCGCTGACTTATCCTTACTTAGGCTTCGGGATAAAATTCCCCAGACTCGAATTATGGTATCTTTTTCAATCGGTGAAAGACTAAACCGGTAACGCGTGTTAGGCGTTGACTTATCCCTTCTTAGGATTCGAGATAAAATTCCCCATACGTGTAAGGTACGGATTATGATGTTATTAATAACAACCTGCCACAATATCGAATATGTGAGTTTTTATCCTTTTTATGGTCAAGGACTAACCGACAATGCGTGTTAGGCGCTGACTTATCCCTATTTAGGTTTTGGGATAAACTTCTCCAGAATTGGATTCCGGTGTCGTTTTCAATCGGTGAAAGACTAAACCAGCTACGTGTATTAGACGTAGACTTAGGATTTTTGGTAAATCCTCAGCCTTTAACGGATTTGGCTTGCCTTTACCGATTACCGTTTGAATCGGGCTTGCATGCGGATTGTTTAAGTTCGTTCTGCATGTGACGTTATGTTAAAAGAGTTAACTCTCTTATTGCTACGATATTGAATACGTAGAGTTCGTCTTTCTCACAGGAATAGACTACCCGACAACGCGTGTTAGGCGCTGACTTATCCCTACTTAGGCTTTGGGACCTCGGACTTGGATTCTGGTGTCTTTTTTCACTCGGTGAAAGACTAAACCGATAACGCGTGTTTGGCGTTGACTTATCCATACTTAGGCTTCAGGATAAAATTCCCCGTGCGTGTGAATCACGAATTTTTGAGTTGAAGGATGGTGTCTTCTCTTGGGACAAAGACGAACCCGAAATGGGAGAGGAAGAATTTTATATTCTATCTCTCAAAACTAAAAAGGAAGAATTTTATATTCTATCTCCAGTTGTAAAGGAGACTCGAAGTAGGATCTCTACCCCAAGAATCTGGAAAGGTGAAACTAGGAGTGGGATCTCCACTCTGAGAATCAAAAAGATTCTAGCAACCCTAACTTTTATATGATTGGTTGCTTAATCCAAGAAAAGAATTCCTCATTTATTGAGGTGAAATTTTGATTTCGGCCCTAACTTTTATATGTTTGGCCGAATAGGAAAAGGTGGAAGTCTTTCGTTTATCGAAAAGGGTATTTCGATCTTGGTCCTAACTATCTACAGGCTTGACCAAGTGAGGTTGGAAGCAATCCTAACTTTTATAGGTTTGATTGCTCAGATTGAAAGTGGACCTCTTGTTCATGGAAGGAATCAAGAGGGGATTTTGATTGTGGTCCTAACTGTAGGAAGATTTGACCACTCAATTTGAAAGTGGACTTCTCGTTCATGGAGGAAATCGAGAGGGGATTTTGGTTTTGGTCCTAACTGTAGGAAGGTTTGACGAGGTGAGAGGTTTGAGACGACCCTAACTGTAGGAAGGTTTAATCGCTCAATTTAAAAGTGGACCTCTCGTTCATGGAAGGAACCGAGAGGAGATTTTAGTTGTGGTCCTAACTGCAGGAAGGTTTGACCAGATAGACAGTGGGAGTGGGAGTACAAATAACAGTGGGAGTATTGACTTGTACCGATTACTCAGTGGGGGTTCTTGGTGTCAAATGATAAGAACTTAACACGAAGATGTTTGATAATTCATCAAGGATTGACAGATCAAGATTCCAAGCATTATGTCCGGACTCTAACCATGAAAGTGTTGAGTGCACAGACGTAGCGGGAGTTTGAGTGGGAGTTTCTTATTCATCACCTTCTTGTAGTGACCAGGTTATCCCTAAGAATACACTATATAGAATTCTTTCGGGAACTTCCAATTACATGAAATATCCACCCCTAGCTTTTTGCAAAATTGGGTCTGATATTGAACTCAGCTGAATGATCGAGATTATCCTTAACAATATCACATACAATATTCTTCCAGGAACTTCCCGTTAAAATTAGGAAATAGTTTAGACTCGTATACATGTTAGAGTATTTGAGAAGCAGTTTATACTCATATACTTTTCGGAGTGTTGAGAAGCAGTTTATACTCGTATACTCTTCGGAGTCTTAAAAAGCAGTTTATACTCGTATACTCTTCGAAGTGTGTCGTTCTCATTTGGCTTATCCCAACGCTATGATGCCGGCTTCAACCAAGGTTTGAATGTTATTCTTAAGAGTGAAGCAAGCCTTGGTGGGATGAATGATCCTCCTGTGGTACACACAGTACTTTAGATTCGCAGTATTGTCAGCTTCCTCCTAACTTGCGATAGGTGGTAGCTTGATCTTGTTATTCTCAAGGAGGGATTCGAAGATGGCTGGAACATCTTCGTCCTTGAAGGAGTACTCTTTTTGGATCTTTGGACCCGAAGTCTTTTGCTATCTTCGAGGTTGTTGTGACGTTTGATTAACGTCAACAACTGCTGCAGGTGTCTTCCTCTTACCATGGGAGACGAAGCTTGAGTTTAGAGGGTTAGCCGTCGGTTGGCTTCTCACGGTTTTCTTCCTTCTGAGGAAGCGCTTGGCCTGCTCTCCACGCACTTTCAACTCTTTTCATGTATTGGACGGTGCTACTCCCATAACTTCCAACACGTCCAAAGAGAGGTTGTTGTGACATGTTTGGAGGATGAAGTCCTCTGTGATCGGATCTCGACAGTTCGTCGCCTTATTCCGAAAGCGCTTGATGAAGTTGTCGACCGTCTCGTCGTCTTCCTGTTTCTCATCAAAGAGTGTCCTGATTGACACCTCGGCGTCATTATCAAAGAAGTGAGCGAGGAACATGTTCTCCAGATCATCCCAGCTGTTGATGCTTCTAGGCTTAAGACGACGGTACCAATCGAAGACGGGCCCGCGAAGGGTGCCAACGAATGACCGAACCATCAAGGCTTCATTGGCGGAGATCATGCCTGAGTGGGACTTGAAGTAGATCAGATGTTGAGTGGACGAGCCCTTCCCGTCGAACGACGTGAAGTTGATCAAGTTGAACTTCGCTGGATACGGGATCGATTCCTACTCTCTTGGATAGGGACATGGAATACCGGTGCTTTTCACCTCTTGAGCAGACATCAGAGCGTTGATTTTGCTCTCGAGGTCTTTCATCTTCTCATCCTCGTTTGTATAATGCTCTGGACGATTTCTGAAAGGAACAACGCGACTACCCCCGGCGTTGTCATCTTTGGTGGGACCACCCCCAGCGTTGTTATATTTAGTAGGGTCACCCCTAACGTTTTGATCAACGGGAGGGTTATCTGCATTAAGGTGTTCGTCCATGTCTGAATCGTCACTTACCCGGTAGATATTATTGTGACGACTAGATTCACCAATTTGATTAGACAAAGCCCGAATTTATTGGTCATGCTTTTCCCTCATCCGCAGCATAGTCATTTTCATTTCGAATTTGAAGTTCTCTTTTTGCTTAGCCAAGGCATCCTCGATGATTTTAGCCATTTGCTCGGTGTTGATCACGAACGCCTCACGGGATTGCCCTGGGCTGGATACTGTATTGTCAGAAGCGACTGCAGAGTTAGTGTTTGATGCTTTATCATCTGAGGATAATCCTCTATTCATCCTCTGATAGTCCCTACGCCTAGTAGTTCCCGCACGTAACCGAGTTATACATTGGGATACGTTCGAAAAATAACAGGGACTGAAACTCTGCGTTGACTTTCCTTTATCAATCATATTGATAGTGACTTCTGGCAGTTTGTTGTCTCGAACGACCAATCTTCTTTCGTGAAAACGCCTTGATTTGGGCTTCGACACTTTAGTGTAGATCCTCTCGAATACCGAGACCCTCTGTGGAGTGGTCTTAGGGCAGCTACATGCTGATAATACTGCCCGGAAAAGTTTGACGCATGAACAATGAAAGTCCGTCTCCCGGGTATCTCTTTTTTGAGATATGTTTGTACCCCCAGCCTGATAGTACAACTCATCGGCATGATGACCGGAGAAATCTATCGTGTATTGGCACGACTTCTCAGGTATAACGTCGTTATCTGACGAACATGTTTCCTTCTGAGGATTCGTCGCCTTGTTGGCACTCTCAAGAGTCGCACGTTTTGAGCTACGCCTTCGTGAGCGTGGAACCTCAACAGGCTCTTGGACTTCGACACGCAGTCCGAGGCGGGCAGTTATAGGAGTTTTCTCCTTACGAGAAGGCTCAGACTTGTTGCAAGGACGAGTATGACCTCCAGCTCAATGAGCTGCTCGGGGTTCATTCACCATGCCCAAGCGCTCTTTGACCACAAATATGTTTCGATCATCATGTAGAGGGCTCAGGCGATCATTCAATGGAATTATGGATTTGGAGAGATCCACGCTGTCGTAGGGCTTCACCGGAGGTACGGGAGCAATAGGAACGGGATCTGAAGTTGACGAAGGCTGGGGAACAGCCTCGGATCTGGAATCGAGTGAGAGACACGACTGGTGTCTCTTGTCGGGTAGAGGTGTTGTTTTGGCCTTTAGCACCAAAACATGCTTAGATCTTGGTGGTTTCTTAACCACCTCCTCCTGCTGCAATTTCTATGCTTCTTGTGCGAGAATCCATGCGTGCGCAAGTAGTGCGCGACGTTTCTAGATACGCTCCTCGAGAGTAGAACGGGTTCGTTTGACACGAACACATTTGTTAGTTGACGGTTGGGAGGAGGACCCTGATGCTTGTTGTGGCGATAGCTTAGCCACTTGGCGCTTTCTGAACTCTAGATCCGTTTGGTAGCGGATTTCGTCCACTTGCTCTAAAACCTTAGCCAATTGGCGGGCGAGACGTTGGCGGCGCCTCTGACGAGCCCTCTTTGATAAGGTGTCTGGATCTGTGGCTTTGGTTTCATCAGACGCCGACGGATCGTTGCGAGATGCAACTACGGCAACGGTAGCGAGGAGATCGCCTTCCTGGGTATTCAAATCTGAAGACCAACGAATCTTCCGGGAGGAGGAGGCCTTCCTGCACTTGCGAAGAGAGGCGGATCTGGAGGAGGAGGAGATGTACTCCTCAAACTTCTGCTGGTTGAATTCGTATTCGACCTCTTTGTTCACTGGGATCTTGATCGTTAGCTGTGATACGACAGCCTTAGCAATTAGGATGTTAGCTCCCACTATCGTCGCCAGCTTGTTTAGGAAAAAAGTTAATGTCTTCATTGATGTATTCATTACAACTTTAGTCATTACAATAAAAACAAAAAAGATAATCTTTTATAAGACTCTTACAAAAATAAAAACGAAAATTACAACTTTCCTTTCAACAAACACAACGGACGTTTATCCTCCACTACTTGCGTGGGATCTTAGCCTGCGACGGGAATGTTGATATCCGTGGACTACCAAACGATCAGATCAGATCCGGAGCTTCGTTGATTCGCGAAGGAATCAAAAAACCGAAGTAATTATCTCGGCAACAGCGAGATAATCACTCTTCTCGAAATCACCGTAACAGGACAATCTCAAGGGAAGGAACTGGGAACTGTAGATCTAACGAGCTCCTCTTCTTTATACCGATGAACTCGATCCGATCTCCTCCTCTCTTCTGAAATTCGTGCTCCTTCAGTCTTCAATTCAGCAGGGCCTCGCCGACGCTCGAGAATTACAGATCTGAAAAAATGAAGGCCATGGGGTTGTATTTATAGGCTTTGGGACCTCTGTTTTTGGATAAGAATGACTAATTCACTCTTATCCTCACTCATAACCACTTTATCATGTTCTAGGATAGGTTCAGGTCAATTGGAACAAATCCAGGTGGTTAACGGTCGAAAAACGGCTCAAAACAAACAAAACAGACTTTTGGAGTCTAAGACACCCGCAGTGTCTCGACAGTGGCCGAGACACCATGGGTGTCTCGGCCAAGGCCAAGACACTTGCAGTGTCTTGACGTTGGCCGAGACACTCGCAGTGTCTTAGCTTCGGTTCTGGGCACCGTTCTGCGCGTCCCGTCCGTTTTCGTCATATTTTCGTCATCCGAACTCGGAATCGCGCGATTCAATATGTATTGGAAAGCTGATAAGAAGATATACAAGCTCTCATGGTTGAATAACATGTGGAATACGAAGGGCGCTTCGTGTTTCGTAAGTGACGCGTAGCTCCCGATCAGTTCGTGTTTTCGTTATTCTGAAGTTTCGTTACTTCACACGGTTCGTCGACTCACTTCATATGCTTGTCGACGTCAAATAAGCTTATGTGACTCGGATAGTGACGTTCATCGTCTTCTCTCTATCTCGAGCTGTGTGGGGGAACCTATAGGTATTTTTAGATGCCTACATGCACCTCCAATAGTTGTAGTTGGAACCATCAAAGAGCGGAGGTCGTTGTGTTGAGTGTCCTTCTTCCTTGAATTATGATGTTGTTGTTGCCATCTTTCACATTGCTCTGATACCAATTGTAGGATCTGCGGAAGCACACACTAAATACTAGAGGGAGGTGAATAGTGTTATTTAAAATTTTTACAAGATGAATTATAACTTGCAAGAACAATGAACAATAACCTCATAAATTGAACAATTCACAAACAAGAGATTTATACTGGTTCCACCACCCCGGGTGTACATCCAGTCCCCAAGCAAATCCCGCTTGAGATTTCCATTATGATTTTGAAACCAATTACAAAATCAAACCTGACCAATTTGTTAATCCCTACAAATTGCAACACCAATCTCTACACCAAGAGATCTTTTCTCACACCTGAGAGAAACCTTCTTTGAAGAAAAACACAAATCCCTATAAACCTTGATGTGAATGTGAAGTGCAGCGGTGGCCTAGGAACTTTTACTCTCTAAAAATTTGCCTAATCAATCTTTAGTAATGATGGGGAACAAAGGCCATCTCAGAACTTTCTTTTCTTGATACTTAGAACGAAAATTTGAATCAAGAGAGCATGAATTTGCACAAGTTTCGAATCTTATGTATATGAAAGTTGGTGAGCAAATTCTGAAGTTAACACCTATTTATAACCTCTGAAAAACTCAAAATTTAAACCCAACTAACGTTTTAAAACGGCTATAAACGTTCACTTATTTAAATTTAGAACAGTTAAAAAACTATCTCTGTAGTCGACTACTAGTCTTAGTAGTCGATTACACTGAGTCTATTCAGACTCTGTGAAGTTAGAAAACTGGTTAGTAGTCAACTACTAATGGCATTAGTCGACTAATCTGTAAGACTAAAGTTTCTGTAAGTTCGAACTGACAATGAGTAGTCGACTATTAAGCATAGTAGTCGACTAATCTGTAAATTCACAGTTTCTGTAACTTTGACTAAGGCTTGAGTAGTCGACTACTAAGGGTATTAGTCGACTACTGATACATAGATATGAGATATATGATATGTTTTGAGACTCACTCTATATCTATAAACTCTAACGGTTAACTTAGGGGATTTTTATAATTAACCACACACTAAACATGTGTTAGTATGTTCTAAATACTATGTGCGTGTATGTGTTGTGAGTGATCAAAGCTTTTAACAAAGATTCTACCCAATGAAAGAAAACCCAAAATACAATTATATCATTGAAGCATCTTGATTGCTTTCATCACCAATTAGCCTTGTATCAACTTCAATTGCCTTGTATTGCCTTGTGTCTTGAGTATCTCTATGAATATTATTGTTGATTTTGCTCTGATACTGCAAAACACATGTTAGCACAAAATACAGACAACATATAATATTTGTTATCATCAAAACAAACATATATTGGGGTCAAGATATCCAACAGATGTTATATAGACTGATGCTCTCTATGGTAATCATTGGATGATCCGTTGATGCTGGGGGTATTCATATTGGAATGTTCAAGGACTAGACAACATTTCATGTAGTGTCTTAGACTAAAAAGAAGATAACTAGGATATTAATGGGGAAATTCAATGATGAGAACCTAACGGATATTAATGAGCCTGTAGTCGGCAAGATTTGGTGCCTCCACTACCTCAACTGATGGATGATGAGTAAGATCGAATCCAAGAGCAAAAGTCTTAAAGAGCAAGTACATCGAACTCTGTTATTTCAGTTTCATGTTATGTCTGTTGCCCTTGTTAAATCTGCCATCTCCGTCGTGATGTTTGTCATCTCCGTCGTACTTGGGTAGAACGATGTACCACATGAACTATGAGTTATTGGACAAGGTCTATGAGTTTTGAATCTGGGGTACTCACACCACTTGATTCCAAACAAGATAAAAGTATCTGTGTGCATTCGAAGGTGGTAGATGTCTAATGTTTCGCACACTCTTGGGCACTAATACACTTTGTTTCACTTTGTTGTTAGTTCTAAACCGTGTTCTTCATGTATATTAATGATATTTTGTTCTTTTCCCATGTCTATACTGTTTGTTCAAAAAAGGGTTTTCACCACCTTTTACAAACAAGTTAGTTGTACTCTTCTTGTTGTTTTGAGAGCACAGTTGTTGGTTTGCTCTTACATAAATAGCACATATGGACTCGTATCGTATGTCAAACTCGTGTCTCTTTTCTATTAACTGTTTGTCCCAACAAGTTAATTGATTCAGTGGTGGGCATTAGGTAGCAGACGATTAATCTTAACCTATCTTAACTCTTTACCAATATTTGTATTCATCTTCAGTATTTAGCTGTATTATCTTCTAGCTGAGACTATGTATTTGATGAGAGCTTATATCCTTGTCTTCAGCCATCAGGCTATTATTTGTACTCTTTTCTGTACTCAGATGTACTATATACATTTTAGTTCCTCTTGTATATTGATCTATAGATATTGCTATGATCTATATTGTGATATGGTATCTGTGAATTATAGCGGTGTATATACAGGTCACTATAGGCTTAAGTATATATTTTTGGGTGGAGTTCCGCGTATATATTAAGATGGGGGCAAGTATATACATTTCAACCGACATATACATCTCATGATTAGTGAACATTTTACTATTTTAATTGAAGGGGTCATTTTGACTAGTATGTACTACATATAACTGATATATGTAGGTTTTCTATATTAATCTCTTTCATATTTTTAAATTAGTTTCTCAAATCATTGAAATTTTTATTAAGTCCCTCAATTCTTAAGTTATTTTAAAATCCCTCAAATTATTGAAATTGCTATTATGTTCCTTATTTCTCATAAATTGCTTGAAACTAACCTCTCAAATTTCTGCTTCTACTCTTTGTTTCTAAATTAATATTAGAGACACCACCGTGTAGTCAAATTTGCATAACTTAATTAGCTTTTCAATTAGTTTCCTTAGGGGGTGTTATTCGTTCCGGACTGTTACTTTGGACTCGGACAATTATCCACAAATCCGACATTCTTGGATTGGGACCTGGACTCGGATTGTATGGTTACAGTCCCGAACTTTTGGATTAGATTTTAATTTTTATAAGTAGAATTCTTGAACTTTTGGTTTGGATTCTTGAAATTTTTCTTTGGATTCATAGACTAATGGTCAGTTTTGCAGACTAAATTTTAGATTCGTGGATTATTTGCATTAGGAGTTTCAAATAAAAATATTATGTTGAATAATAATCATTAATAAAAAATAAATATTAAATTTAAAAAACCACCCTCATTTCCATTAACAGATGACAACAACAAAGCTAATTACATCTTGTAATCCATGTAAACAGTTCAAACAAAATGTATACAATATAGCATTAACTAATTAAAATATTTATATATTTAAGAAATGTTAAAATAATGAACATATCTAAGTTAATATTAAATGTTAAATATATTAAGTGATTAAATAAAATTAAATATATTTCATTTTAAATGAATTAGATAAATTTATACAAGTTGATTAAAATATTTTAAAATAAATACATTCAATGTAAATATATAATAACTTTAGAAATATGGACTATTATCTAATTAAATATATTAAATATTTAAATAAGTAAATAGAAAAGGAGAGAGGAAATCCACATGGTAACATCACAATCGATCAATTTTAACTTGGACTTTCTCTTAAAATTTTATCATTAAAAACTACGGAGTTGGAATGAAATGTGGATTTTGAAATCATAGTCCTAATAACAATCCTAGACAACCAACAACACATTAAATTCAAATCCAAATCCTAGTCCTAAATCAATAACACATTAAATTCAAATCCAAATCCTAGTCCTAAACCAATAACACCTTAAATTCAAATTTGAATCCCTAAACCAATAACACCTTAACTTTAAATCCAAATTATAACCTGAAACAAATAACACCCTAAATTAAAATCTAATAAAAAGTTTGAGTTCAAATCAACAATCCTCAACGAATACCCCCCCCCCCCCCACCCCACCCACACATACACACACACCACCACCACCACCAAATTGAGATTCATTAACAGCCGTGTAGTCAAATTTACATAACTTAATTAGCTTTTCAATTAGTTTTCTTACTAATTAGCTTTAGAATTGAGTTTTCTTAATTGTTAGGATAGTTGAATTGAGTTATACAAGAGCATTTGTATCATGAAATTTACAGCGGACAATCTTTTTAAATCATATTCTTTTTAAAAGTACGAGTTCAAAAAATTCTTACCATAGTTAATATCACCCTTAACTTTTTTTAAATATTACATTATTAATCTAATCTATTCCAATTATCATATCTTCCTTGCATTGATAATTAAATATTTATCATTTTCCTAATGAGATTTAACATGTTATCGGATAAAGGAGATAAATTTGATATAATTCAAATGATTTACTTATTTCAGTTCGTAGTGAACTCTAAAAAACATATGTGCTAGCATCTAAAAGTTTTTGGACTCTGTAATAAATATCCTAAAAAAATTAAATTGTAAAAATAACCCTACAAATTCAAAATTTTATTAAAACATTTTAAAAATTATAAAATTTACTTATTTCAATTCAATGAGAAATCTGAAAAACATATGTTAGCTAGAAACTGAAAGTTTTTTGACTTTGCAGAAAATACCTTGTAAGTTTTGAAAATTAAAAAAACACCCCTAAAATTTCAAATTTTATAAAAAAACACCTTGAGTATTTAAAACCTATAAACACATTAAAACCTACAAATAACACAAACACACCCCAAAAATTTATAAAATTTGCAATAAGCACTCTAAACTTTTTACAAATTGTAAAATAATACGTTCAAAATTGTAAAATTTATAAAATCCTGATAATTTTCAACCTTACAGTACATTAAAAATATAGGAATTATAAATATCCCCTACATAATTTATAATTTATATAAAATACCCTTAAAGCTTCAAGAATTACAAACAAACATTCAAAATTTAAATTTTACAAAAAAAACACCCTCAGAATTTAAAACTCATTGGTAAATTGAAAACATAGGAATTATAAATAGTCCATAAATAATTTACATATGTAAAAAAGGCCTATAAGTTTAAAAAATTACAAAAAAGCCCTAAAATTCATAATTTACAAAAAAACACCATGAGAAATTTCTAACCTATGGACACTAAAATGAATATATAAAATTACTATAACCCCTAGAAAATTAAAAATTTGTAAAAAATATCATACTCCCTTTAAAAGTATAGGTTTAGGAAAAACTTTTCATTGTCAATATTTCCCATAAAATTTTTAAAAAGAACATAACTAATTAAAAATCTATTAAATTTGAAATTTACAAAAAAAATACCCTTAAAGTTTAGTTCATTGCAAATTACACCTCTAAAGTATGTAAATTTTCAAATGATTTTTTGTAATTCCTTGATTTCAATGTAATGTTTAATAGTTTTGTGTATTTATAAATTATAAAATTTTATGGTGTATTTTTATAATTTTTAAAACTTTTGAAGGTGTTTCTTTTATAGTTTTCTAAATTTTCATTATGTTTTCAGTGTAATGCATAGACATGTTAATTAATGATGATGTTGAAGAGTAAGGCGTTCTTAATATGAATTAGGTCATAGTTATGTATGCGCATAACTATTCTTAGGCAGTATAGCTTATATACGCAAAAATTTTCAAATGATCTATATAGTGGTTAAAAGGATTTTGACTTTAATGTACTATTTTTTATAAATTATGTTTTATGTAAACCCTCCATATAATTTTGACCGTGGTGATCATAATTTTAATACGTTTGAATGATAAACTATATAGGTATATAGAGTGTAATTATTTTACTTTCTTACATGAACTAATATTTGATGCTTAATAATTTACAAAAAAAA